>VWZI01021474.1:1197423-1240175 GCA_013396835.1 Psilopogon haemacephalus
CTTCAGTTTTAATCAAGGCCAAGCAGCATTTCCCCTGCCAGTTCTGATTGGCTCATTCATTGGATCTTCAAAAGCCCACATTTAATTGTGGGACTGATTGAAAGCTCCACGGGTGCATTACACAGGGAAAAATCTGCAGGAAGCTTTACATCCAACAGTACAGTTCTCAGCGTGCTAATGTGGAGAATCCTACATCAAAACTGTCCCTTCCCCTCCTTGCTCCCCAAAATGCTGCTCCTCTGGAAAAAACTCCAAGAGCACTTGGGAATTAGCAGCAGCGAAGGGGTGGCTTGAGGCAGCTCTTGAGGGGATTAATGGAGGTGGTGCTGCCTCACCAGGAAGTTGGAGTGGGATTGTTGCCCAGCTGCTGGACTTGATGCTTGAAGTCTGTGCCAAAGGGTGGTGGACACTTTTGTGCCCAGGGTGATTTTTAAATTTTTTTTTTGTTTTACCTTTTGGGAAGATGGTGCCTGCTGACAGCCACCCACTGTGCTCCAGCTTCAGGAGCTTGTGCTACCAGTGCCACCTGCTGGGTGATGGGCACAGTTTATTTGGATTATATGTATTTATATATATGTATCTATTTATATATATTTATGTGCATACCTCCATATGTCTCTTGATATATATATGAGTGCATGCCTTTTTCGTGGAGCTGTTCCTGGGGCTACCCACCAAACCTTGCTAAGACATTTAGTTTCTCACCTTCCGAAGGAATTTTCCACAGCTCCTGTTTTGTGGCACTCAAGCAGCACTTGGGTTTTATGGCACAGGGGGAGATTTTGTTTAGCTACCTTTGCTTTGCTGGGAATGTTTGGTTGTGTAGCTCATTGCTTGTGATCTTGTACAGTTTCATGGTCATCTCAACAGTCAGATCAGGGGGTAGGGCTGTAGATCTAGAGACCCAACAAACCAAACTCAGCTTTACCTTATGTGCAACTTAAATGTTAAATCTCCACAGTGCAGCCTATGTCATAATTTCTCATTTCAGCTGCCTTATAGAATAGAATAAGCCAGGTTGGAAGACACCTCCAAGCTCACCCAGTCCAACCTATCATCCAGCCCTAGCCAATGACACTAAGTGCTCCATCCAATCTTTTCTTGAACACCTCCAGGTGGAAAAGGCTTTGAAGATCATCAAGCCCAACCATTATCTAACTCCACCAAGTCTGGTTCTACACCATGTCCCTCAGCACCACATCTCTTTGGCTTTTAAATGCCTCCAGGGATGGGCATTAAACCACCTCCCCTGGGGAACCTTGCTCCAGTGTTTGACAACCCTTTCAGTGAAGAGTTTTCTTCTATTGTCCAACCTAGACATCATCCCTTGCCATTTCCTTTTGCCCTCCTACTTGTCACTAGGGAGAAGAGACTCCCACCTGGCTCCAACCTCTCCCCTCAGCCTCCCTTTCTATAGGCTGAACAAGCCTGGCTCCCACAGCTGCTCTTCACAAGCAGGTTCTCCAGACACCCTTTGCCAGCATTGTTGCTCTTCTCTGGACCTGCTCCAGCACCTCAGCGTACTCCTTGGATGGAGTGGCCCAAAACTGAACCCAGTATTTGAGGTGTGGCATCCCCAGTGCTGAGTAGACAGGGACAGTCACTTTCCCTAGTCCAGCTGTCCACACTATTCCTGCTCCAGGCCAGAGTGTTGTTGCTCCTCTTGGCCAGCTGGACATGTGCTGGCTCATCTTCAACCAACACCCACAGGTCTTTCTCCACTGGGCCACTTTCCAGCCACTCTTCTCCAAGCCTGGAAGGTTTGCAGGGGGTTGTGGCCATAAAGCTTTGTGAGCATGCCGTTTGGATACAAAATCAGGTGTCTTCTTCAGATTAGCTGGAGACAGAGGGAATTTGCAGGGTGTTGCTGGATGGTCTTCTCCATTTCAAAGGACACTTCTTTGTGTTCACACTTAAATAACACATTTTCATATTTTATTTTTCTATGTGATCCTATTCTGGAATTTAGTCAGGTGAGATCATAAATCCAGATCTGACATCATTGCGAGGAGCAGCTTTCCAAATTGCCATTAGCTGCCAAATACTGGGAATGTGGTTTAAGTACCAGTTTGATTCTACTGGATCCAGGTGTGGCCTCAAGGCTTGTAGCTGTTCTAACATTAGGGAGAAATGCAGGTTTGGGGTTTTGTTCTTTTTTTTTTTTACTGGACAGTTAAGCTCACTAAGGCTTTATTGCCCATTTATTTGAAGGTGCACTGATGCCAGATGAGTCTTCTGTCCTGCCTGTGAATTAGGAATGGATTCAAGCTCAACCTTAAAAGTTTTGAGGGAACTTTGAGAAGCTTTCAGCTGGAAAACAACTACTGATGTGCCTTAGTGCTAAATGGGTGAAATGCTTCACGTGGCTTTGAAAGCATCTTTCTCCACTGGAGAGCTGCTTGCTGGAGAGTGCAATGAGTTGATGGAGCAAAAAGCCAAGGAGTGTAATTGCAGAGTTCATCTGAAAGTGTGATTCCAGCACCAAAAAAAAAAAAACGGGAGCAGACATATCAAGGGGGATTACACGAGCAGCTTTTGATGAGGGGGGACCCACAGTAGTAATGCAGAACTGAAGTCCAATGTCCCCTAAAACATTCACAGTCAATTTGACGCTTGAAAGATTGTGATTTCAGTGGCTGGTGAATAAGCAATTGACCCTGAAATTGCTGCCTGAAGCCGAACCAAGGTTTTCAGTTTCATAAGTGGGTGCCATGCAAAAAAAAAAAAAGTTTTAAAAAGCAAAAATTAAAAAAAGGCAGGTGAAGAGGAGCATGGGTAGCAGAAAATGTCTCTATGGTCTTGCTCTAATGTCTGTCCTCTCTCTGACCCAAGCAACGGGTATGCAGTGCAGGGAGTGGATGCTGCTCCAGTGCTCAAGGCAATTTAGATCCCATCCATTCATCCTTCCCGTCGTGGCAAGTCATGACTTGTTTTACTTTCCTCACAGACCTTCCGAGCTGCTAATGGAAAGCAACCTGGCAAGCTTCACTCAGCACCCTTTGTTCTCCCTGAGACACTCAGATGCTGCATTGTCAGTGGGGATGCTGCACCATTACCCTTTTGTCCCATCCTAGGTACACTGATTCGGCAGCTCTTCTGCTCAGATACTACCAATTTTGAGTCATCCATACTCCTCTGGTTTGTCTCTTCCTCCTTTTTTCACACACCACCAGCATTCCCACTTACTCAGCATCTTTACTTCTCCTGTTATTTAATGTGTATTTTGCTCCACACCACCATCACGGTCTCACTTTCCCTGCTTTGAAGTCCTGTGTTTAGTAAGGTCACTCAATGACTTTGTGAACATCTTGGGGTCATATCTGCTCCCGCTAATCCCAACTTTCCTTGCAGAGGAGAAAGGCAGGTAGCTTCTGGAGGACAATCTGTGGCTGCAGTCAGGCTGGCAGTGATGGGACGTGGCCACATCTCTGGGGAAGGGCTCTGCTTCACAGGACTGACAAGAGAAATCAGAGATGAAGGCACTTCCTTTGCAAATTGTTTTTCTGCCTTTCCTCTCCAATATACTTCACGTGAAGGTGTTGGAAAGGCTCCTGCCATAGAAGCACTGCTACAAAAACCAGCAAGGGGAGAAGTTGCTTGCTGGCAAAGTGGTAAATACATGAGCAATCAGCATCCTTCTTCTGCAGACGTTTTTGCTGTCTTCTTAATGGGCCGTGGAGGCAGAGGAGGAGGTAACTCATCAGCCTTTATCCATAGGGGGCTGCAAATTAGTTGACTGTGCCAGTTCTGTTTTGCTTTTCAACACCAACAGATAAATTTGCCTTCATATGGTGTGGTTTTCTACAGGGATGAAAAAAAAAACATACCAGGGCCTGGGCAGGTGGCTCGCTCTGTTCCTCTGCTGCCTTGGGATTTCTGGAGGCCAAAATTGCTGCCCTGGCCTGAGAAGATTATTGATGAGAAGTCATGCATGAGCCAGCAATGTGTCCTGCTGGCCAGAAAGGCCAGTGGTCTCCTGGGGTGCAGTAAGAGTGTGGCCAGCAGGTCAAGGGAGGTTCTTCTCCTGCTCTGCCCTCATGAAGTTATGTGTGGAGTACTGGGTCCTGTTCTGGGCTCCCCAGTGCAAGATTCCAAGCCTGCCTGGACATTGTGATCCTGGGTAACCTGCTGTATGTGCCCCTGCTTTAGTAGGGGGTTAGACTAGGTTCCCAGATGTCCCTTCTAACCCCACCATTCTGTCATTCTGTGAGTTGTCAAGGTATCTGTATTCCTAAAACCAGCTGTTCTGAGGAACTTGGATGCTCTCAAAACTTCTCAAATGGGAAGATATCCCAAACTGTTATGAGAGGCTTTGCAATGACCTCTGGCTTCACAGAACTTTAGAGCTTGGAAGAGATCTCCAGAGATCATCCTGGGTATATGTTCCATCCATTTAGTGAGTGATCTGAAGCCATTCTGTGATGCAAACTTCACAGAAAACAGTTTTGTGGTTGACTGAATCTCAACAATTCTTTTTTTCCTTTTCCCTTTGTTTTCCTGCTGATTGCTGCGACCATGCTGCAACCACGGACTTCACCAACTGGATAAACGTCTGCCTCCCGGAATATGGATCATCTTGGTGAGTCTACAAAATGAGTTTCACTTACTTAGGCTTGCTTGGGAGAAAGAAGTGGTTATTTATTGTTACCTATTGGATGTTGGGCTTGATGGACTCTATTTTTGGGCTGTTGGTTTTGTGGAAGCAACAGGCGAAGCTCACTGAATTTCAGCCTTTCTGGAGATGGAGTAATTTTTATTCTGTGTTATTGGTGGCAAAGGTGAAGGAATTAACATGCAAGGGATTAATTTGAGCTCGTGTCATTTTATGAGATTAAGTGTTACTGCTTTAGTAATAAATTTTTAAATGACTTTTTGGTAAGACACACTGGGAAGCAATGGCTTAGAACGCTTTCATTTTTCTTTCCCGGCTTATTCAGTTGTTTCTGCAAATAGTTCAGATGGAAAATGATTAATTCATTGGATGGCTTCTCAGAAGAGCTCTGTGCAGTTCTCCTTACTGTTCCTAGCAGTGGTGTTGCCTGTGGTGTGTGAACTTTTAAGAGATGATGCATTGATGGTGTCTTTGTGTTAAATTTTGTACGGGAATTTTCCATGAGAAGGATGTCCATCCCAAGCAGTCCCTGGTGAGATCTCGTCCTGGTTTGAGATAGACCAGAACTAATTCTGGGCAAGGATTTGACTTCTCAGCTCAGGTGCCACTCAGTGAGGGCACTTTCTGAAGTTCAGGGCAGGTTTGCACAGCCAGGGGCTGCTGCTAGCAGAGTTACTGTCAAGGGCTGGGCTGCAGAAAGATTTGCTCCTGTGCAGACCAAGGGCACTGCCACATTCTGTGCCCCACCTTGGGATGTAGGAAGTCAAAGTTGGCAACTGCAGGGAGGAGCAGGCAGGTAAGGTGACCCTCAACTGAACCACAAGAGATTGCATCCCATGAGTGGCATCCTTAGGATCAAGCTGAGGGTTCCCCAGGGTCAAGTCTCTTCTTCAATGGCTGATGTCCCAGGAGAACTCTGTCCCTTTTGCCTTCAATCCCAATCTGTGTGTGCCTGAATCCAGTTCCAGAATCCAGCTCCTGGGTTTGGTGCCCATCTGCTGCTGAGTCCAGTCTGGGACTTCCCCTAGCATCAGTAGTGACAATGGTAATGCCATTGGCATCAGGGGTTGGGTTGGATATTGGTCTGTATCTGTCTCTGTTCTATTGGATTGTGCTTATTTCCATTCCAGCTGGTTTAGTTTCTTTCCCAGCCTATCAGCCTCTCTCCTTTACTCCCTTTCTCTCTGGGAAGGGAGAAGCATTCATGGAAAGCCTCTCTCTCATCTGGTGGCCAGCCCTAACCCTTGACAGATGATATCTGAAATTGAAAACCAGAAGAGAGGCCCAAAGCACTCATAGGTCATACTCCTAGCAGATGACTACCTTAATAGGATCCCCATCTGGGAGGATCTGACTTTGGTCCATGAGGATGAGGCACTTTGGACTTTCAACTGAGGGTGACTGGATAGCTGCAGTGAAAACCTTTGCTGTGAACATACCAGCTCAGAGATCTATTCCAGAAGCAGGATTGGAGGTGGCAGCATCCACTACCCAGTGTTGTCTGTAGGAGTAAAGCTGCCTCTGAGCACTGGCTGGAGGTCAGCCTTAGGATTTGTCTCTGAGCTATTTAGACCTAGCAGGAGTGACTCCTTAACACTAATAGGCTCAATTAAAGAAAATTTGCTTTACCTCTCACCTCTGTGCTGACAGCCTCACTTAGGCACAGCCTGAAGTTTGAGAGAGAAGGCAGATATGGTCTGGACACAGTGCTGACTGCTTGCCTTGTCCCAGGAAGGTGTGGGTGGTGGCCCCATCCTGGATAAGGTGTGAGAGTGAGTGTGGGGCTGGGTGGTGCCTGCTCCCTGACAGACTGCAGCTGGGCTTAGCCTGGGCACAGCCCTTCAGGGGTGGTGGCATCACTTCTTTCCCTACCCTTGTTCATTTCCAGTCTCTTGAATGGGCACAGGTTGTGGCAGTGGAGTCTCACACTGAGATAAAGGGCCCGAGATCAAAAGATGAATCTTTAAAGTGCTTTCTTGGGTGAAATATGAGCTAAAACCTGATATTTTGCTTTTGAGCCTTTCCTGCTTAATCCTTTCCATTGATCCATAGCTTATGGTGGAAAGCTCTTGTCTCAAGGCAATGTTCAGTGTCCTGGAGGATAATGGCCCTAATCACATTGCATGGGACCATGCAGGCAGGATGAACTTATGTTGCTCTGCTGCCTTTCTCCCTCCTCTTGGTTCTGATGTGTATCTCTCTATTCCTCAGCAGCGTGGCTGAGGAGTGTGGTTAAGAAGCCTTCTCCATGACTGGTACGTGGTAATTTGGGAACCGAATGGCAGGAAAGTCTCTTAGTGGACTGCTGCTTCAGACTGCTGGGCTTTGATGTGCTAAGAAGCCTTGATCAGCCTGAAAGGCAGTTCCTCTGCCCAGGAACAGAAATAATGCAGATTTACTACTCAAAAGTCTTCTGAGTCTGAAAGCAAGCAGAGTGTGTACCTCATGGCATTGCTTCAGCATGTCTTGCCTGTTTTTAGCTTGTTTTGAAATGTGCATGAATAATTTCACCTGTGTAAGGAGTTGCCTCTTTGATAGGACAGGAGAAAATGCCCTTAAGTTGTGTCAGGGAAGGATTAGGTTGGACGTGAGGACCAATTTCTTCCCCAAAAGGGCTGTCAGGACCTGGAACAGGCTGCCCGAGCAAGTGAAGTGGTGCAGTCTCCATCCCTAGAGGGACTGGCAAGCTGTGTAGATGTGGTGCTGAGGGCCATGGTTTAGCTGTGACCTGGCAGTGCTGGGTTAGTGGTTGAACTTCATAGTCTTCAAGGTTTCTTCCAACCAGAATGATTTCTATGGTATCTAGAAGTGCAGTAATATGGGTGCTGGAGTGCTGCTGGAAATGTGATGTGATCACATGAATGAGTGTTTCCACCCAAGTTTTATTCTTAGATGTTATTTTTTCACTTTCCCTCTGATCTGGCTCTATTTGAATTTTTGGCAAAGGCAGTTGAAGTTAAAATCTGGAGCAGTGATCTGAATCCAAGAGCGAAGCAGGCTTTGCATAAACAGATAAATATGAGAGCTGACAGAATAAGGAATGGCTTCCTTCCCTTCCACCAAGAGAGCAGAAGTGGAGTCACCCCAGGATCTTCCAAGCAGTGTGTAGTGGAAGGCCAAGAGACAGTGAGAACCTGTTGAAATGAGAGAGGTTCACACTGGTTACAGAGAGAAGCTTTTTCTCTTGCTTGCCAAAGGAGACTGGGCAGGCTCCATCCTCGGGGAGTTTGAATGTTCAACTGAACAAAGCCTTCAGCAACCAGCTTACATGTTCCTGTGTGAAGCAGGAGCCTGGACCAGAGACCACCTGCAAAAGCTGCTGTAGGTGACCCTGCTTTAGCAGAGGATGTGGACTAGATGATCGCTATGATGCTGGAGAGTGTCCAGCGGAGGGCGATGAGGATGATGAGGGGACTGGAGCACTGCCTGATGGGGAGAGGCTGAGGGACCTTAACACAAAGGGGAACTTATTGGCTATAAGGGTCACAGAGCACTGGAACAGGCTGCCCAGAGAGGTTGTGGAGTCTCCGTCTCTGGAGACTTTCAAGGCCTGTCTGGATGTGTTCCTGTGTGAACACTGTGAAGAGTCTGGCCCCATTCTCTTGACCCCACCCTTTAGCTCTTGCTGTGCATTGAGAAGGTCCCCTCTGAGGCTGCTCTTCTTCAGGCTCAACATCCCCAGGTCTCTCAGCTTTCCCTCCTCACAGAGATGCTCCACTCCCTTCAGCCTCTTCATAGCCTCTGCTGGACTCTCTCCAGTAGTTCCCCATCTCTCTTGATCTGCGGAGCCCAGAACTGGACCCAGTACTCCAAATGTGACCTGCCTGGGGCAGAATAGAGAGGAGGAGAACCTCCTTTGACCACAATTTTCTTTTGTGACACTTTTCTTACTGCACCTCTGTTTGCTGGATTTGTTTTCATTCCTTTTGGAGGGGACTTTGTTGCATTTGTAGACTAATTTCTGCTGGTAGCTATCAGGGGCAGTGCAGGTGAATGCATTGGAAAGCATCACTTAGTGACTACATTTTGAAGGCTTCCACTTATTTTTGCACTTCTTTCGCCACCTGCTTCCACCTGCACAAGTGGACTTTCATTCTTGCTTGCTGTGCCTTGGCTGTAGTGGGACATGTTCAGTGGAAGATGTGCCAGTGGATTGTTCTTTCTATATTCAGAGAGTAAAATCCATCAGGATTATTGCTGTAAGAAGCTGAAACATTCAGATTTTAACCTTTAACTTTACCTTCACCACGACCAGACTGCTCCAACTGCCTTGCAAAATGACTGTCGTTAGAGTCCACCTAATTATCATGACTTTGGGTTCATTTTCCCTTTGAATACAACTCTGGATAATTTATTTTTTAATTTCCTTCTATATGTGGCTTTGTATTTCTTCTCTTATGGCTTTTCATTGTTGTTTCCACCCCCCCACACACCCTGTAGCTGTTCATTTCCAGTTGCTGCACGGATAATAGTGCTGCTGAACACGTGTTTAGCCTGACACAAAAAAGCAGAGCTGTAAAGAAAATGAAGCAGAGAAAATTACAGTGGCAAAGGTTCCCTAAATTACAGCTGGAGAGGGAAGATTGTGATAAGGAAGTAGTTAAACATTACTGTTTAGGCGAACCTGTGGCTGGCACTTCAATTGTCTCCTCCTTTTGCTGACACTTAATTTGTGTAGTTTCTGCCATCCTCTCCCTGCTAATAAAAATCCCTTTTTTTATTGGACCAACAGCTTCTGGACGTAAATGGGTGTGCTCTCCCTGATGGCTTCATGTCAAGAGCCAAGGCAATGGGAATTACTGTCAGATTTAAAAGGATTATTTGGTGACTTCTATACTCGGTGCCTAAAACAAAAAAAAAAAGACACAAATTACAGAATCATGGAAAGGACCCTCAAAGGTCATCTTGTCCAACCCCACTCTCACAGTGAAGAACTTTTGCCTTCTCTCAAGTTGTGCCAGGGGAGGTATAGGCTGGATATTAGGAAGAAGTTCTTGCCAGAGAGAGTGATTGGCATGGAATGGGCTGCCCAGGGAGGTGGTGGAGTCCCCATCCCTGGAGGTGTTCAAGCAAAGCCTGGATGGGGCACTTAGTGCCATTGGCTAGGGCTGGGTGATAGGTTGGGCTGGATGAGCTTGGAAGTCCCTTCCAACCTAGGCCATTCTAGGCCATTCTAGGCCATTCTAGGCCATTCTAGGCCATTCTAGGCCATTCTAGGCCATTCTAGGCCATTCTAGGCCATTCTAGGCCATTCTAGGCCATTCTAGGCCATTCTAGGCCATTCTAGGCCATTCTAGGCCATTCTAGCCTATTCTAGGCCATTCTAGGCCATTCTAGGCCATTCTAGGCCATTCTAGGCCATTCTAGGCCATTCTAGGCCATTCTAGGCCATTCTAGGCCATTCTAGGCCATTCTAGCCTATTCTAGCCTATTCTAGCCTATTCTAGCCTATTCTAGCCTATTCTAGCCTATTCTAGCCTATTCTAGCCTCCAGTCTGAATCCTTCTTCCTTCAGCCTGAACCCATTACTCCTTGTTGTGTTGCAACAGGCCCTGCTAAAAACGTTGTTCCCATCTTTCTTCTAGGCTGTATTTAACTACACCACAAAGCCTCACACTGTTATGGGAGTGAATAGTACCCTTTGGGCAAAACTTGCAACTTTCTCCACAGCCCTGCTGGAGATCCAAGTTGGTGGTTAGTCAGGAGCACTGACCAACAGTCAAGGCTGAGCTTTCTCGTCTCTCCTCTCAGGCAGTTCAGAAAATGCCTTGAGGCAGGTTGGTTTACTGTGGGTAGTTCTGTTTGAACAAGATGGTTGGCTGTTTGTGAGCAGAAGGTACTTGGCTGTGGTGAAGCTTGCTGCCTTCCTGCTTATCTTAACCCTGATGAAGCTGTTACTGGAGGTTTGTTAGGAGGAGAGCTGGGGGAAGGCAGTGGCCCGCACTGAGCAAAGGTTGAAGTAATCAGCTATTGCTCAGCTGTCAGCAGAACTGCTTTGCTGAGAACCACATCTGAGGCTTTGCACAACTTTATTGTCTGCTGGGCTTGCAGCTCTTCCCGTGAACACAGCTGTCAGTGAACAAAGGAAGGGCCAAGGGTTGGCTGCCTGTGGGTTCTGTCTGCCCTTTGCATTGTGACACTGGTCTAGAGTATGGCTAAAAGTGCTGAGGCAGAGGATGGTGGGGGTTGGAAGGGGCCTCTTGAGTCCAACCCTCCTGCTAAAGCAGGATCCTTGCCCAGGATCAAAATGTCCAGGTGGGTTTGGAATCTCTCCAGAGAAGATTTCACAGCCTCTCTGGATAGTCTGCTCCAGGACTCCAGCATCTTCACAGCAAAGAAGTTTCTTCTCCAGTTTGGATGGAACCTCCTGCGTTGATGTTTGTGCCTCTTGCCCCTTGTCCTGTCACAGGGCACCACCGAGGAGAGTCTGGCCCCATGATCTTGGTGCCAACCCTTTAGCTCTTTTCTGAGCAGATCCCCTTTCAGGTTGCTGTTCTCCAGGCTAAACAGCCTGAGGTCCCTCAGCCTTTCCCATCTGAGTGAAGATCTGGCAGTATTTTGTGGTGCAGCCTGAGATAAACGGATTTATCCAGTAATTGTGAGGCTGCTGAAGCTGGATCTTGGCAGCTTGGCTCTATATTTTTTTTTTTTTTTAATATTACTCCTCCTCCTTTCTCACCAGAGCAGTTAACAGCTAAGCTTTGGTGGTGTTTCATCCTATTTTTAATACCAAAGCTCACTTATCTCCAGTCAAGCATGTGGTAAGTTTGATGTGAGAGAGAGAGAGAGGGAGATGGTGTTTTATCAGACACCCCAAATGAGCTTTCTTGGTAGAACCAATCCAAACCAACTCAAAAAGGGCTGCTGCTTTTTTTTTTTTTTTTTTTTTTTTAAGATATCAGTTGATGTGCACAAAATTCTTCCATAGTCAGATATTATTGCCAAGGTAAAGAGAGATCAGAGTCATTCGTGCTTCTCTCAACCTACTCTTACATTTCTTGTGTGGTACTTGAAAAAAACAAAATCCATATGTGCCCAGTTTATCCCAGTGTTCCAGGTCTTTTAAACCAAGCTAATCACAGGATGTCAGGGGTTGGAAGGGACCCAAAGAGATCGAGTCCAAGCCCCCTACAAAAGCAGGACCAGACAATCTAGCTCAGGGCACACAGGAACACATCCAGACAGGCCTGCAAAGGCTCCAGAGGAGACTCCACAACCTCTCTGGGCAGCCTGCTCCAGTGCTCTGGGACCCTTCCATCCAAGAAGTTGCCCCTTCTGTTGAGCTGGAACCTCCTGTGCTGCAGTTTCCATCCATTGCTCCTTGTCCTATCCCAGGGAGCAGTGAGCAGAGCCTGTCCCCCACCTCATGACCCCCAACCCTCTCAGTCTTCTCTTCTCCAGGCTAAGCAGCCCAGGTCCCTCAGCCTCTCCTTACCAGACAGTGCTCATCCTCGCAGCCCTCTGTTGGACCCTCTCTAATGCATCTGTAGAGGATTAGAAATTAGTTTGTGGCTACCCAGCATTAAGGCCATGAAGTCTCTTTCTGCAGAGGTAATTGCTGGCCAGTAGATGTTCTTGCAGGAAGGAGAGGCACCGGAGCTGTTGGAGCCCTGGCATGTTTATGCATGAGCTGAGATTGCAATAGCCTGCTAAGACTTTTTTTTTCGCTGCAAGGAGAGCTTCTGTTTGAGCAGTCTTGGGAAGTGGGCTCCATCTAGCGTTTGAATTCCAGATCAGGCTCCAGCTCCTTTTCTTGGATGCCCTTGCGGAGTGGATAAAGGACACAGAGGAAGCAACTGCAGTAGGCATCACTTTCCTTGATGATTAGATAGAGTGAGATGTTTCTCCCTATGACGAACGTGTGGGTGGCAACCTGGACCCCCGTGTCTGTCTTGCACCTGCACTTGAAAGCTGAAACAATCCTTTCATTAATTGACAGGTGGCTGAAAAGAAATCAAACCACTAATAACATGAACCTGGAATATTTTCTGATTGGCTTCCTACCTGTCTTTTAACACTGCTTGGTGTGGCACGTTAGAAACCAGCATGTTAGTCGGTAAAATGAGAGCCAGAAAGCAAACTGTGGAGCTCTTTTAAGAAGCAATGAATTTGGAAATGTGTACTGAGAATTTTAGCTCCAATCAACAGCAAAAGCGTTCCAGTATGTAATGGTTCTCTAAGGAAGTGTATGGGATCCTGCCCTTTATTT
The DNA here is from genome assembly GCA_013396835.1 of Psilopogon haemacephalus. Taxonomy (NCBI): domain Eukaryota; kingdom Metazoa; phylum Chordata; class Aves; order Piciformes; family Megalaimidae; genus Psilopogon; species Psilopogon haemacephalus. The sequence continues at coordinate 1,210,245 of VWZI01021474.1, forward strand.
GTGCTGTTCTCTTACACACAGTATCCCAGCATGCTGGGGGTTGGAAGGCACCTCTGGAGATGGTCCAGTCCAACCCCCCTGCTAAAGCAGGGTCACCCTCAGCAGGCTGCCCTCAATGGCAAGGTCCAGGCAGGTTTGGAGTCTCTCCAGAAAAGGAGACTCCATAATCTCTTTGAGCAGCTTGCTTCAGGGCTCTGGTGACCTCACTGCAAAGATTCTCCTTATGTTCAGATGGAACCTCCTGGGTTCCTGTTTGTTTGCCCTGTGTCCTGTCACTGGGTGTACCACTAAGAAGAGTCTGACCCCATCCTCCTACTCCTTATCCTTTAGCTTTTGCTGACCATTGAGAAGATCCCCTCTTTGTGTGCTGTTCCCCAGGCTAACCAGCCCTGGGCCTCAGACTCCTCCTCAGAGATGCTCCACTCTTCTTACCATCTTTATAGCCCCTAGTGGATTCTCTCCAGTAGTTCCCTACCTCTTTTGAACTGTGGAGCCCAAACCTGGGCTATTTCACTTCTTTGTTACACTTAGTCCTCTGGTAAAGGCTACTTTTTTTCTGAGAAAGTTGAAATACCTGAGACTGAACACATATTTGTTTTCTCTACTGACCTTTTAAATTCCACCCTGGCAGACAGTTGGCAGTAGCTAATGGAAGGGCTGGGCAGTGTATTTTGAGAGAACACACTAATAGATCACCTAAGCAGCTTAAGGGTGTTAAGATGACAAGATCCTTAATTTAGAAGTGTTTCTTCGCTGAGGAGAGCTCCTGGTGTGCTGTTAATGCTCCTCTGCGTGGTGACACAGCACCCATGTCACCGTGGCTGGCTGTTCACCTCTGCTGCTTTCTTAACTCTTATCCTCACACAAACGTGAGCCAACTGCTTTAGAAGCTGGACCTCGCCAGTGTGTGGATGCTGGAATTGGGTTTGGTTACCTGGCTTGAACTTCGTTCTGCTGCTGCCAGAGGTTGATGTCTTTGGTAGCTGGGAATCCTTGAGTGTAGCTGCGTGACCTGTTGCTGGATCTGTGCCACAGTGGCATGTGACATCAGGAATTTATGACCTGGAAACTTGCAGCCAAAAGCCCCATCCACTTCAACTAGGGGAAGGGAAATCAGGAAGATGACTTAGAGCCACAGAATGGTAGGGGTTGGAAGGGACTTTGGAGATTATTAAGTCCAACCCTGCTGACAAAGCAGGGTCACACAGGAACAAGTCCAGGCAGGTTTGGAATCTCTCTAGAGGAGACTCCACAGCCTCTCTGGGCAGCTTGTTTCAGTCCTCCATCACTCTGACAGCAGAGAAGTTTCTCCTCATGTTGAGGTGGAAGTTCTGTGTTCCAGCTTGTGTCTATTGCTCCCTATCCCATCGCTGGGCACCACCAAAAACACACTGACTCCTCCTTGGCCCCTACCCATTAGCTATTGATCAGCAACCAGGCTGCTGCTTTTTAAGCTAAACAGCCCCAGGTCTCTCAACCTTGACTGCCCTGAGACTGGAGGAGTCACTGTTGTAACCTAAACTTTTATCTTGAAATTAGAAAAGGAGGAGAAAAGGCTCTAAGGAGACCTTATTGTGACCTTGCAATGTCAACACCTCCTAACAATGTGTTTGGTCAGTGTCCTCTTTGCCTCCCATTCAAGGTCCAGCTTCTCTTATCTTTACTGTGAATGCTTATAGAGTGAAGGGTTTATTTTGGAGAGAGATCTTGTGGATAAGAGGTGTGGTTTGCAACGTGATAATGAGGCTGGTTTAGTCTAGGACATCATTTTCCAGCTCAAAGCTGACTCTGCTATTTAGTAGCAGTTCTTACATACTTAGGATGTTTCAACTCTCAAGGACATCCTGATCTCAACTCACACAATGTTAGGGTTTGGGAAGGACCTCAAAAGATCATTTACTTCAACCCCCCTTGCCCACAGCAGGATCACCTGGAATAGGTCACACAGGTACACATCCAGGCAGATTTAAATGTCTTCAGAGAAGAGGACTCCACTCCTGTTCCAGTGCTCTGTCACCCTCATAGTGAGGAAAAAAAAATAAGTCCTTATTTGTAGATGGGACCTCCTCTGCTCCAGCTTGTACCCATTTGCCCTTGTCCTGTCACTGGACATCACCAAGCAGAGTCTGACTCCATCCTCCCAACACTTGCCCTGCAGGTGTTTGTAAACATGAATGAGGTCGCCCCTTGGTCTTCCCCATTCCAAGCTGAAGAGCCTCAGCTCCCTCAGCCTTTCCTCATCATCTTTGTGGCTCTGTGCTGGACTCTTTCAAGCAGTTCCCTGAGGTCCTTCTTGAACTGAGAGGCCCAGAACTGGTCACAATATTCCAGATACAGCCTCAGCAGGAGGAATAGATGGGAAGGAGAACCTCTCTTGACCTACTAGCCACACCCTTCAGTATACCCCAGGATGTCCTTGGCCACAAGGACACATTGCTGGCTCGTGGTCACCCTTCTGTCCACCAGGACCCCTGGGTGCCTTTCACCTACACTGCCTTCTGGTATGTCAGCCACTTCTCCCAGTCTTCTATCATCAGCAAACTTCAAGTCCCTTTCTTCATGTTGTTCCAGTATCACCTCTAACAGTGCAGCCCTGAACCTGCAGGCTCCTTTAGTAACAGAACCATTCTATGATGCCATGAAATTATCTTTTATCATTAAAGAGATGGCTCCCATAACATCTTTCCTTCATCATCCCCCCCCACCAAGAACTAATAACAAACCTCATTGTGCCTGAGGTCTTTTCACAAGTTGGATGTTGCAAAGTGATTTGCTTTAGAGTGCTTCTGTCCTTCTAGAGGCATTAATGGTTCCTGGCGGAAAGCTTGCTCTAATTTGTAGCCATTAAATGGCTAAGAACTTACCTGCTGTTGCTGATGTAATTTCTGCTTTGTCTGACCTCATTCACCTGGCATTAAAATGATATTACTGAATCCCCATTGCCAAGCGGCACCAGCTAATAGGGAACACCTTCCCTTTAAGTGTTCTGCTGCCTTGAGCTAATCTCTGTCCTTAATGTCCACCGTGGGCCAGGATCCAGCTCTGCAGTGCTGACAAGGGCCTTTTAGCTTCATTTATTTATTATGGGGAAAACAGTTTAAGAGCTTAGTTATTAATGCCATTTTTTTTTAAAGGAGAAAGTAAGGAAATTTGCCCGGTCTGAAGACAGACCTTAGGCAACTTAATATCTAACCTATGCAGCAGGGTTATTAGAGCCAAATATCCATCATTAAAGTCACTTGAGGTTCATTTTTGTTCCAGAACCCCAGAAGAGTGACTTCTGACATCATACTTTCTAATGCAATTGCCAAAACATACTGTTCTTTGCAGGTTCACAGGGCATTTTGGTTGGAAAAAGACCTCTAAGATCATCTAGTCCTGTCCTTAGCCCAGACAGCAGCTGTGTGCTGGGCTGCAGCAAGAGCAGCTGTGGGCAGCAGGGCAAGGGAGGGGATTCTGCCCCTTGGCTCTGCTCTCCTCACACCCCACCTGCAGCATTTGTGCAGCTCTGCAGCCCCCAACACAAGAAGGACATGAAAGTGTTGGAGCCAGTGCAGAGGAGGCCACCAAGATGCTGAGAGGGCTGCAGCAGCTCTGCTCTGAGGACAGGCTGAGACAGTTGGGGTTCTGCAACCTGGAGAAGAGAAGGCTGCCAGGAGACCTTGGAGTGGCTTTCCAGGATCTGAAGGGGGCTACAGGAAGGCTGGGGAGGGACTATTGGCAAAGTCTTGTAATGAGAGGATGAGGAAGAATGGGTTTAAAGTGGCAGAGGGGAGATTGAAACTGGATGTTAGGAGGAAGTTCTTTGCAGTGAGGGTGGTGAGACACTGGCACAGGTTGCCCAGGGAGGTTGTGGCTGCTCCCTCCCTGGAGGTGTTCAAGGCCAGGTTGGATGAGGCCTTGAGTGACCTGTTCTAGTGGGAGGTGTCCCTGCCTATGGCACAGGGGGGTTGGAACTGGCTGAGCTTTGAGGTCCCTTCCAACCTAAACCATTCTATGATCCCATAGGGTTGTTGTGTCCTCGTGCAGGTCCCAGCACTTGGCCTTGCTGAACCTGATTCCCTTACCCATGTAGCCCAGGTTTGAGGAGCTTGTTTTGTTAGCCTGCTTGTCCTTGCAGCCAGTGTCCCTTGAAGCCTGGATGTGTTTCAGCTATTTTCTTACAGAGTAGGCATGAGGTTAGTTAGAGTTATTTGTGGTCTGATTGCTGTGTAAATAGCAATATAAATCCAGATTGGACAGGACTGGGCAGTAGCTTTTTTTTGCTGGTGGTTTCTTTGTTTATTTTTGGGTTTATTTCCCTCTCTTAAATTTCTCCTTTGAAGTTACAGAGGGACAAAACCTACCTGAAAGGTTTTGATGTTAGAAGAACTGAGATAAGACTTCAGTTTGTCAGTTACAATGTGCATGTCCTCACATAGCCAAAGCAGTCTGAGCAGTTTGGGTTTGTTTAGAATGCAGATGTTGAATTCCTCAAGATCAGTTTTTCTTGGTAATCCTGGTTAAGGGAAGAACATAAAGGACAGAAACTTGATGAAGTTCTACAAGGGCAAGTGTAGAGAGTCCTGCACATGGGGAGGAATAACCTCCTTCACCAGTACAGGTGAAGAGTTCATCTGTTAGCAAGCAGCTCCAAGAAGAAAGACCTTGGAGTGCTGGTGGACATGTTCACTATCAGACAACCATGTGTCCTTGTGGCCCCAGAAGGCCAACGGTGTCCTGAGATGCATGAAGAAGAGTGTGGCCCACAGGTCAAGGGAGATCTCCCTCTTTACTCTGACTTGAAGTCACATCTTGGAGTACCGGGTCCAGTTCTGGGCAGACAGGGAGCTACTAGAGAGAGTCCAGGAGAGGATACAAAGATACTGAGGGGAGTGGAGCATCTCTGTGAGGAGGGAAGGCTGAGAGACCTAAGGCTGTTTAGCTTGCAGAAGAGCAGTCTGAGAAGGGATCTGCTCAATGCTCAGTACAAACTAAAGGGTGGGGGGCAAGAAGATGGGACCAGGCTTGTTTCAGTGGTTTCCAGTGACAGGACAAAGGGGAATGGGCACAAACTAGTACCCAAGAGGTTCTATCTGAGCATGAGAAAAGAAATGGTTGCTGTGAGGGTGCTGATGCTCTGGAGCAGACTGCCCAGAGAGGTTGTGGATTCTCTTTCTCTGAAGGGCTTCCAGACCCTCCTGGACATTGCCATCTCGAGCAATATGTTGTGGGAGACCCTGCTCCAGCAGTTGATTTGGACTTGATGATCTTCTTAGGTCCTTTTGAACTTCCCACCCATGCTGGGATTCTGTGAATTATTGGCAGCTGGTCAGTGTTGGGGAAAATAAAGAGCTGAGTTAATGCTCTGAGAGGGGTAGGAGAATTTCATTAATTCCAGAGATGATTTTACTTTTGTGTCTGATTCGATTGCTTTCACACTCTGATTTACATTAGCATGCAAATATTTCTTCCTCGCTGTGCTTAGAGTTGAAAGAGATAAACTAAAGAAAATTGCCAATAGAACTGATGAAGACATTTTTTTTTTTTTCCCCTCTTCTAAAGAAAAATGTAAATGTTATCAGTGCTGGGACAAAGAAAAAAAATAATAAGTATGCTTCTCAGAAAAGTGCAATAATCACAAAGTTCTGAATATTTAAAGATCAATTTTGTCATTGCTTTCAACTAGCTCAATCAGAGCAGAAAGAAGGCAGTATTGATAGATGATAGTGCCTCAGAGTAAGGCACTTGAGATGCTGTTGTCACCCAAGTGTATTTTTAGAGGTCCTGGGAGCTATTCAGTATCAGCACTGAGCAGCAGTGTGCCCAGGTGGGCAGGAGAGCCAATGGCATCCTGGTCTGGATCAGGAGCAGTGTGGCCAGCAGGACAAGGGAGGTTATTCTGCCCCCATACTCCACACTGGTCAGGTCACACCTTGAGTACTGTGTCCAGTTCTGGGCCGTTCAAGAGAGATGTTGAGGTGCTTGAATGTGTCCAGAGAGGGGCCTTGGAGCACAGCCCTGTGAGGAGAGGCTGAGGGAGCTGGGGATGTGCAGCCTGCAGAAGAGGAGGCTCAGGGCAGACCTCATTGCTGTCTACAACTACCTGAAGGGAGGTTGTACCCAAGTGGGGTTGGGCTCTTCTCCCAGGCAATCAGCAGCAGAACTCTCTTCTTGCCAGAGAGAGTGATTGGCATTGGAATGGGCTGCCCAGGNTCTCAAGTTATGCCAGGGGAGTTACAGGCTGGACGTTAGGAGGAAGTTCTTGCCAGAGAGAGTGATTGGCATTGGAATGGGCTGCCCAGGGAGGTGGTGGAGTCACCGTCCCTGGAGGTGTTCAAGCAAAGCCTGGATGGGGCACTTAGTGCCATTGGCTAGGGCTGGGTGCTAGGTTGGACTGGATGAGCTTGGAGGTCTCCTCCAAGCTGACCTGTTCTAGTTGATTCTTCTGCTGAACTGGTTTATTTTACCTGCCGTGTCTGAAAATGCTGTTTGTTTTAGAATAGGAAATAAATGACCTCTTCTGAACAGGAGGTTGGAGCATGGTCAATCCCTTCTGCCAAAGAGCAAGCGATAGGACAAGAGGAAAGAGCATCGAGTTGCATCACTGAAGATTTAGGTTGGATGTGAGAAACAATTTCTTCTCTGAAAGGGTTGTCAAGGTCTGGAACACACTGTCCGGGGCAGTAGTGGAGTCCCCATCCCTGAAGGGATTGAAAAGCCCTGGAGATGTGGGATATGGTTTAGTGGTGACCTAGCAGTGCTGTGTTAATGACTGCACTCAATGGTCTTAAAGGACCTTTCCAGTTAAAACAATTCTGTGATTCTTTGAAATGTATCTGTTGAGATGAAAGAGAGAGGCCATTATCTGTATGCATTTTGATCCTAAATTAGGCTCCCCAGGATTCATTTTTTTGTTGCTCTTTCCTCATTTTGCTGTGGTCACCCACCCTCTTGGCAAGTTCAAATTGCTCTCCTGTAATGAGCTCAATGGACCTTCACCGATTTACAGCGGTAGCAAATAATTTGGCTCATTAGGCGTTTGATGAGAGATGATCTGGGAGGCTGTCTCTGCCAGGATGGATGGCAAATTAAACATTAAGGGCTAATAAAACATGTCACAGTCCCCACCACCACCCTGCTCTGCTTCTGCGTGTAGGGATAGGTCATTACATGTGAGTGGGCTCCATCTGTGAGACAGCTCCATGGGTTGCCTGGTGAAGACTTTTTCTCCTCTTCCTCCTGTTGTGCTAAAGTCTGCTTTGTTGTTTGAGTTGACAAGAAGCTTGGCTTTAGTCTTGGTGTTAGCAGAGTGCAGCTGCTCTTCACTCAGAGCAACTTGGGGTAACTTGTTTCCTTTTTCTGATGAAAACACAAATCCTCATGAGCCACAGAATTAACCAGGTTGGAAAAGACCTCTAGGATCATTGAGTTCAACCTATCACCTAACACCTTCTAATTAACTACACCATGGCACTAAGTGCCTCATCCAGCCTCCTTTTTTTTTTTATATGTCTTTCATAGTGTTCAAGGTTTGACAAGTGAGCATGCTCTGCTTCTGTGGCAAGAGGTAATCAAATAATCATACGATGGTTTGGGTGGGAAAGAACCTTTAAAGGTCATCTGGCCCAGCCCCCAGCCCCCTCTGCAGTCAACAGGGACATCACCACTTGTCCTGTTACAACAGGCCCTGCTCAGAACTCTGTCTCCAGCTTTCTGTTCAGCCCTTTCAAATACTGAAAGGTCAGAAGGAGGTCTCCCTGGAGCCTTCTCTTCTCCAGGCTGAATATCCCCAACTCTCTCAGCCTGTCCTCACAGTAGAGGGGTCCCTGCCTTTGTATCATTGCTCTGGCCTCCTCTGGCCCTGCTCCAACAGGTCCATGTCTCTCCTGTGCTGAGGATTCCAGAGCTGCACCCAGCACTGCAGGTGAGGTCTCAGCAGAGTAGAGCAGAGGGGCAGAATCTCCTCTGTCCGCCTGCTGCCCACACAGCTTTGGATGCAGCCCAGCACACAGCTGGTTCTGGGCTGTGAATGCACATTGACAGCTTCTGTCCAGCTTTTCACCCACTGACACCCCAAAGCTTCTCTCCACAAAGCTGTTCTCCAGCCCTTCACCCTCTTTATGCCCATTAAAGAACCTCTCAAAATGGTTTGCTATAGAAAATTGAACCATGAAAGAGTCTTGACAAAAATCAAATCAGAAGCCGAACTAACAAAGGGTTGTAATGTTCCTGCTGTTAATGAAACATAATTTAGCAAGTCAGCTCAATAATGTGCTTCTAAACCCCAGAGTAAAGCTTCATTCAGTCAAATTTCAGATGCTCCAAGGCTCACAGATGAAGCAAAGGCTCTTTTTATAGCCCCACTGACACTGGGAGCCAAACTGGTACTGTGGAGCCCTGCCAGATGGGCCCAGTGGAGACTCTGGCTGCAGCCAGTGACCATGAGATCTGTGTCTTTTCATGACTTGTTCTTGACCCTGACATTCAACCCAGTAACCACAACTGTAGCTCGATTGATAGCGAAGAGCTTCATTTTTTTCTCTCTTGTTGCATAGTAGAAGAGTGTCAAGCAGAGATCACAGAGTAGAATCACAGAATTGTTTTGGCTGGAAAAGATCTTCAAGATCACTCATCAAATCCAACTGTTAGCCCAGCACTGCCAAACTGTGTTCCTCAGTACCACATCTCCACAGCTTTTCAGTCCCTGAAGGGATGGGGAGTCCACCATTGTCATGGGCAGCCTCTTCCAGGGGTTGATAGTCTTTCTGGGGAAGAAATGTTCCCTATTAACAAACATAAACCTCCCCTAGTGCAGCTAGAAGCTGTTTTCTCTTGTGGCTTGAGAGAAGAGGCTGTAATATCCACCTTGGTACAACCTCTCCCAGGCAGTTGTAGAGAGCTAGAAGGTCTCTCCTCAGCCTCTTTTTCTCCAGAATAAACAACCCCAGTTCCCTTAGCTGCTCCTCACAAGATTTGTGTTCCAGGCCCCTTACCAGCTTTGTTATCCTTCTCTTGGACACACTCCAATACCTCAACATCCTTCTTCGAGTGAGGGTCCCAAAACTGAACTCTATTCAAGGTCTCACCAGTTATGAGTACAGTGGGAAAATCCCTGCCCTGGTCCTGCTGGTGACACCAATCCAGCCTGTCTCTATGCCTCTAGAGCCTTCCTATCCTCCAGCAGATCAACAATTCCACCTGGCTTGATGTTGTCTGCAAACTTACTGAGGGTACCAGATAACAAGGTGCTTATGCTCTCACTCCTGTGTTTGGGGAGGCTGGGCAGCCCTTCCTCACAGTGCTCTAGCAAAGAGCTGCATACCATGTACCACCTCACCAAAACACCTCTGGGATATAGCTTTAAGACTTGGGGAAGGGGCTGAGGATGAGGAGGAAACAGAACTGGTCAGAGCAGGTACACAGGGATGCAGCTGAAGCTGTGAGCAAAACTGCAATGCCCTCAGCATGGGCAGGTGATTCCATCCCAGCTGAGCTCAGCAGCAATGATGGTTTTTTGGGTGAGGCCCCAGACTAACCTTTCTGGTGAAGAGGCCAACCACATCACTTATTGGTCCAGCCACTATGGGAACTTGGACAATTAGCATCCTAGTACCAGTGCTTTGCTTCGGTGCTGACCGATGAAGTGATTTACCTTCCCTGAACTTTTTCCTTGAGAAACAATCCTCTCCCCATCCTGGGTAAAATGTCATTAAAAAGGAATTTCAAAGGGATGAGTCAGCTAAATCTGTTCTTTCCTCCAGCTTCCTGCTTTTTCTTCATCTTTCATGTCTAATATTAATTCGATTCTTTCCGAGACAGACATTTTAATTGATTAAGCAGACCTGAAAGGTTGGCGGTGTGCTGCCAACGTTTTTAACAACATGTTCCTTCAAAAAAGAGGAAAAAAAATATAATCCATCAGCCTCATGCTCTTTTCAGAGTGGAAAAAACTCTACATCCTTCACCTTGTTCTCCAAAAGATCAATCATTCCTATTTGTTGCATGTCTGGTTTACTACTTCTTAACTTGCACTGATTTTTGTGTGCCCTGACTTGAGGGTAGCTGACATTGCCACAAGCAACACTGTTAGGAGCAGCTGTGGATCTGTTGGAGTGTAAGAGAGCCCTGCAGGGGGACGTTGACAGGCAGGATGGGTGGGCAGAGGCCAACGGGAGGAGATTGAACAAGGCTAAGTGCAGGGTTCTGCACTTTGGCCACAACAACCTCAGGCTGGGGACAGAGACAGAGGGTGACCTGGGGGTGCTGGGAGAGTGTAGCTGAACATGAGCCAGCAGTGTGTCCAGGAGAGCAAATGGCATCCTGGGCTGGATCAGGAATGGTGTGGCCAGCAGGACCAGGGAGGTTATTCTGCCCCTGTACTCAGCACTGGTCAGTCACCACTAAACTATGTCTCCCAGCACCACCCTTAAACCTCTCCAGAGATGGTGACTCCATCAGTGCCCTGGGCACTGCCAAGGCTTGACAACCCTTTTGAGGACTAAATTGTTCCTAATGTCCAAGGTAAACTTCCCCTGGGGCAACCTGAGGCCATTTCCTCTTGTCCTGTCACTTAGCCCTTGAGAGAAGAGGCCAGCCCCCTCCTGGCTCCAACCTCCTTTCAAGGGAGTGAGTGAGAAGGTTTTCCCCCAGCCTAAGTTCTCCAGGCTGAACAGTTCCCTCAGCTGCTTCTCACAAGACCTGTACCTGTTCTCCAGACTCTTCACCAGCATCATTGCCTCTTTCTGGACATGTTTATCCTCTGAAGCTTGTCAGGCTCTTACATCCTCGTTACAGCTATGCAGAAGGCAGTGGCCTGCTGGTCCTGGGCAGTTCACTCAAAGTGAAAATGGTTGTTGAGAAGCCTTGTAGACCTTGCTACCACGTGAACTTCCACCACCCCTTCCACTGATGGCAAATATGGATTTCTTCTGCATTTCAGCTCCTGTTCACGATGCTTTTAGAGCCTTTATTTTTAGAGCTGCTATCTTTTCTCCTGCTGCCATATCTGTCTGCAGACTCTTGCACTGCTGCCAAGTTACACTTGCTGTAGACACAACAAAAACAAAATTACATGTAGGAAATGTGGAGTTGATGTTTGCCACTGAGAAAACTGCTTTTACTTTCCAAATAATTTGGCTTCGACCTTGTTAAGCATAATCTTGGTTTAGTAAAGCAAGAGTTATCTGTTGTTGATGTCTCTGTGTTTCAGCTCTTACCACTGCCTGAAGTTGCAAGGTGCTACAGGGGGAGAATTAATGATGCTACTTAAGTGTATCAAGAGAAATAGTGAGAGATGGGGAGGGTGTTCAATTCTGCCCCTCTGCTTCACTCAGCTGAGGCCTTACCTGCAGTGCAGGGTCCAGCTCTGGAGTCACAGAATCACAGAATTAACCAGGGTGGAAAAGACCTCTAGGATCACTGAGTCCAACCTATCATCTAACCCTTCTAATTAACTAACCCATGGCACTAAGTGCCTCATCTTAAACATCTCCAGGCTCAATGACTCCACCGCCTCCCTGGGCAGCCCATTCCAATGCCAATCACTCTTGCTGTGTAAAACTTCTTCCTAATGTCCAGCCTAAACCTGCCCTGGCACAGTTCAAGACTGTCCCCTCTTGTTCTGTCAACACAGGAGAGATATGGACCTGTCAGAGTAGGGCCAGAGAAAGCCACAGCAATGATGTGAGAGCTGGAACCCTTCTGCTGAAAGGATAGCCTCAGACAGTTGGCATTGTTCAGCCTGGAGGAAAGAAAGCTCCAGGAAGACCTTCTTGTGGTCTTTCAGTACTTCATGGGGCCAATTAGAAAGCTGGGGGCAGACTTTAGGGCAGGTCCTGTTGTGACAGGTCAAGGCCTGATGGGTTTAAACTGAAAGAGGGAGATTCAGACTACAGAGAAGGAAGAAACTGTTTATGCTGAGGGTGGTGAGGTTATCCAGAGAGATAGTTTCATCCCTGGAACCATTCCAGGTCAGCTTATTTGGGGCTCAGAGCAACCTGCTGTAGTTGCTGATGCCCCTAGTGACTGCCAGGGAGGCTGGGCTAGAAGAGCTTTAAATGTCTCTTCCAATTAAAACCATTCTATGATTACATGATTCTGTGGCTCTAAAGAGCTTTCTCTTGTTCACACTGACAGCTGAAACTGATCACTGCAACTGTAAAACAAAAACTGCAAAAAGAACACATGACAGAAAAAGTATTTATCTTTCCTTTAAGATGGCCCAAATACCAGATAACACAAAGGTCAGAGAAGATCTCAGTCAATGCCCTCTGAGGTCGTAGGATCGTTCAGGTTGGAAAAGATTTTAAAGATCAAGTCCCACACTTAAGCCAGCAGTGTGAAGTCTCACTGAACCAGGAGTTCTCTGCTTATGAATACTTCTGTGCAAGCCACATGGAAAATGTAGCCATGTTCTGAGAAAGTAAAATACTTGCACTTGAGGACACATCACTTTGATGCTAAGAAAAGAAGAAAGAGAAGGGGAAAAAAAACTTGCTTTGGCAAGTGCTAGTTCAGAAAATGCCTGTTTGCAGTTAGCTTTGAGGAGTAAATACTTTGAGGCAGAGCTTCAATGACACTTGTTACTCCAGTGTTGCTTTGATGACTTTTTTTAGCTTGTGGAAAAGTCAGAGGGACAGCAACGAATCCACAATTTGAATGGGTCCTGGTATGTGATCCCACGCTGGTGTGGAAAGATGTAGCTGCGTGTCACAGCTACCGTGCTGACAGAGACCCTTTGAAAGCCCCTTTTGAGAAGGCTGTTTTCAGGTGGTGTTATGAAAACACACACAGTCGACTTTAAAGGAACCTTAAACCTCTTCATTGAGAAGCACAGAAGCAGTTGAATATAAGGGAAATGTTCATTTCATTCCTGCTTCTCTTCCGTGTGGGACTGCCTGGTGTCAGGTGGGGTTAAAGCAAGTTTGACTCTCCCTTTATCTAGGTAGTGCTCTGCGTGGGGCTGCACAGTTCATAGAGTTGCAGATTTGCTTTGGTTGGAAGAGACCTTTCAGATCAAGTCCAACCATTAACCCAGCACTGCCAGGTCACCACTAAACCATGTCACTCAGCACCACACCTACACAGCTTTTCAATCCCTCTAGGGATGGGGACTCCACCACTGTCCTGGACAGTCTGTTCTAGGGCTTGACAACCCTTTCAGGGAAGAAGTAGTTCCTATTGTCCAACCTGATCCTCTCCTGGGGCAACTTGAGTCTCTTTCCTGGTGTCCTATTGCTTTTTCCTTGGGCAAAGTGACTGAACCCTACCTTGCTCTTCTCCAGGACTCATTAGGATAAAGCAAGCTGTCAAGGAGGAGTCACAAAGTGCTCTAAGCTTGAGTCAGTGACATTCTGCTGTCCTTGACAACATGTGAAGTAATATCCTAGAGGGATTTAACCCACCCTGAAAAGGATTATGTGGCCATTCCTGTGGATTTGTGAACACTGGCAATAGTGTAGTGTCCCAAAGAAGGATGCAACTACCTGGAAGGAGGTTTTAGTGAGGTGGGGCTCAGTCTCTTCTCCCTAGTATTATGTGATAGAAAGAGAGGAAATGGCCTGAGATTGTGCCAGGGGAAGTTTAGGTTGGATATGAGGGAAAATTTCTTCACCGAAGGAGCGATCAGGCATTGGAACAAGCTGCCCAGGGAGGGGATGGAATCACCATCCCTGGAGCTGTTCAAGGAATGTGTGGATGTAGCACTTCGGGGGGTGCAGTATGATGGCTCTGGTGGTCTTAGGTTGATGGTTAGACTCAACAATCTTAGGGATCTTTGCCAACCAAAACTATTCTACGTCATGCAGTGGACAAAAAAATGAAGCTGAGGACAGAGGAGAGCTTCAGCCAGCACATTTTGCAAGCTCTCTCCTGTGAGCAAAGATTGGTGTGGCAGGATGGGTGAAAACTCTGCTCTGTGTCTGCTCACTGTGTGCCGAGATAAGATACGGTTGTGAAGTGGAGCAGTTAAAAATACTCCTCACCCTTAGAGGAAACCACGGGTGTGAAAGAGGGAAAACATGGTCCTGCTAGGGGCTGGTTCTGCTCCTGTAGCTCTCATTTAAATTCCCAGCTTCATTTCCCCAGTCCACTCCTCTTCTTTTTTGTTTCCCCCTCCCCTGCCTGGGAGCTGTTTTAATTGAATTTGCTCCTCCTGCCTGCCATTTAACTGCAAGCTGCCCTGACTCCAACCTGTTTGGCTGCAATCGCCAACTGAGCTGTTCCACTAAATTTCCGGCGTTAAAAGCAGCTGACCTTGGCAGCTGGGGACGGGGAGGTCCAGCGGCTCCCTGGCAGCTGGGGAGGGGGAGGTCCAGCGGCTCCTTGGCAGCTGGGGAGGGGGATGTCCAGCGGCTCCAGCACTGGGAGCTGCAAGCCGAATCAACTCGGGTGAGGAAGCCTTGTCATTGCCCTAACTACCCCCGTTAAACACAACACCGTGTGTAATTTCTGCGATATTGACAGCATTTGGAATTGAATTATCCAGTGGGCTGTGATCAGCTGCTGGAATGTGTTGGGGATTAGTGTGTCTTTTGTGATAATTAGTTCATTACAAGGCAATGTTGCCAGTTCTCCTCACGGAATCACAAGGGGTTGGAAGGGACCTCTGGAGATCGTTGAGTCCAACCCTCTCATTAAAATAGGGTCAGCCACAGCAGGCTGCCCAGCATCACAGTGTCCAGGTGGATGTGGAATCTCTCCAGAGAAGGAGACTCTACAACAACCCCTCTCTGGGCAGCCTGCTCCAGCACCCTCACTGCAAAGAAGCTTCTCGTGTTTAAATGGAACCTCCTGGGTTCCAGTTTGTACTTCTTGTCCCTTGCCCTCTTGCTGGGCACCACTACAAAGAGTCTGGCTGCATCCTCTTGACCCCACCTTTTGGTGAACACTGATAAGAGCCCCTCTAAAGCTGCTCTTTTCCAGGCTAAACAGCCCCCAGAGGTTTCATTGGAAGATAAGGAGAAACTTCTTTGCTGTGAGGGTGCCAGAGAGGCTGTAGAGTCTTTTTCTCTGGAGAGATTCTAAACCCTGCTGGACATTATGATCCTGGGCAACCTGCTGTGTGTGCCCCTGTTTAGCAGGGGGGGGCTGGATTAGATGATTTCCAGAGGCCCCTTCCACACCCCACCATGCTGGGATTCGGTGCAAAATACAGCTAGAAGTGGTTAGGAGCAGTTGCTGTACTGCTGATACAGATGCTGAGGGTATTAAGGATGTAAAGATGATAAGATGTAAGGTGCCACATGGTCCTACCCAGATAGCTCTGTTTGCATTCAGATAAAGTATGCTAACTGCTGCTTTATGGCACATTTCCAGTGAGAACTGCCTGCTGAACATTGTTCCACTCCTCTAAGTTCATTGACTGATGAGTTCTTTCTTCAGACACGCCACATCATGGGAAGTCACAAAGTGAAAATGTTATTTGATTAGCCTAAATAACATTGGTAAATAACAAGGAATATAATTATAGCTTTGGAGAAAGTCAGTGAATAAAATACTGATGCAGGCTTTGCAAGAGAATCCCCAAAGCTCACCAAGGCAGGGGTTGGAAGGAGTCTCTGGAGATCATCTAGTCCAACCCCACTGCTGAAGCAGGGTCAGCTGGAGCAGGTGAGCTTACAATTTATGTGCCTTTTGAGATCACAGCATCACAGAAGGCATCCAGTTGGAAGAGACCTCAAAGATCATCCAGTCCAACCTTTGACCCAGCACTGAAGGGTCAACACTAAGCCATGACTCTAAGTGCAAGGTCCACACACTGCTTAAACATCCTCTACAGATGGTGACTCCACCACTGCCCTGGGCAGACCATTCCAATGTTTGCTAACCTTTTCAGGGAAGAAATATTTGCTGATATTCAGCCTGAATCTTCCCTAGCACAGCTTCTAACCATTTCCTCTGGTCCTGTTGCTTGACACCAAGGAGAAGAGGCTGCCCCCTACTCGCTCCAGCCTCCCTTCAGCTAGTTGTAGGAAGCAATCCTATCTGTCAATTACAGGAAAACAACATTTCCCCTTCCTTTAGATGGTAAATGAATCATTGGGGAGTTCAACTCCAGAAAGCTTTACTTTAATCATACTAGTGGGCATATGTCAGAGTATTTGATTTCACAGGAGAAGTGGCACACAGAAGATTTATTTCAACCAAAGGGCTGATTTTTTTTTTTTTTTATTCTACAAAATGTTGATTATAAGCTGATTTCTTTTTAATTATCATTAATTTCTGGTCATTACAAACAGGGGAAAAATGAAACTTGCCTGTGAAGAACTTGCATATGACATGAAAATGCTTTGTCTTTGAACCTGATTTCAGAGCTCTGCACATAAAAAAACACCTTGATGGCTTGGGACGTTCTTGCACCCTAAGAAATGCATCTCCACAGTTATGGGTGGAACTCAGGGCTGATTCCTCCAAGAATAAGCTCCTGTATATTCTACTTTTTCTCTTTAGGTAGAACATGAGAGTAAGAGCTCAGGTTTCATCCTCCATCTGCATCATTGCTGTCACGTTCCTTTGAGGAGCATGAGTAGAGAGTAGAATCTCCTGAAAAAGGAAGATAAAACAGGACTTTGCTTAATTGTATCATAGAGGGTTGGTGGCACAGGGAAGGACTTGTGGGCTCTGTACCATGAGACGCTGCAACAGCATCTGGGATGCTGCATGTTCAAATTCACATTGTGTGGTGGTAAGGGAAGTAAATGGTGGTGGTTTAGCCATAGTGGTCTAGAAGAATCCAGAGACCAAACCTTCATTCTTGAAGGGAGATGTTTGGCTTTGGCATGAGCTGAGCCATTTAATGTCCTGTGTGGCCACGGTGGGCAGGTAACTGGTTTGACTAATGGAAGCGTATGCTGAGATAGGCTGGTGATCAGCATGAGCAGTGCTGCCTGTCAGCAGGCACACAGCTCCTGCATATGTTCTCTCTGGCCTGACAGGAATACCTAAAGGGATAGTGGGAGTGGAGGACTTGGTGGTGGTAAGGACATCTGCAACTGGAGAGGCTTGCTCAGAGCTCCATACAACCTGACCTGGAATGGTGCCAGGGATGGGACATCTACTCTGGGCAACCTGGGCCAGTGTCTCTCCATCCTCCTTGAAAAAATCTCTTCCTTCTCTCTAGTTTGAATCTCTCTCTTTGCATTTAAAGCCATTACCCCTTGTCACAACAAGCCCAGCTAAAATGTCTGGCCCCAGCTTTCTTATCAGCCCCTTGAAGTACTGGAAAGCCACAAGGTCTCCCTGGAGCCTTAATTTCTCCAGGCTGAAAAAAACCCAACTTTATTGTCACTCAGAAAGCAGATTTTTCAGCAAAGTCTTTGTTTAGATTCCAATGTCACCCTTAGGGACTCAGCCCACAGCTTATTTTGGATGTGTTTTTTGGAGGCACTGAGCAGAATTGCCACGTTTTATTTTGCCGCCAAGAAGGAATCGCCTGCTTGGAAATTTTCTGGGCAGGAGGCAGAGCAGCACCACTTTTAAATGCAGGGTCCTTACATAAGCTGGTCCTTTCCTATCCCTCCTTTTCTCCCAGGAGCTGATTTAAAGCAGGCGAGCTGGCCTGCTGCTTAAAGCACCGAGGATGTTGCTTGGCAACTTGGGGTTGCGCCTACGTCTCTCGCCGGGAGCAGCTGGACAGATGTTTGCACACAGGAGCAACCCGGTGGCAACCACGCAAACCCCCTCCTCAAGTCACTGTTTGAGGGAGGGGATGTGTGGCAAATGAAACATTAGCAGTGTGAGGAGCTGGCTGTGATACTGGTCATTTGCAAAGTGTCAAAAGCTTTTGAGAAGGACGAGGGGCAGAGATGCCTTTCTGCAAGCTGCTTTGGTGCCTAGGGGACAAAAATCTGCCATTTGTCAGGGGGGAGAGTGCAGTTATTTTCTTAAAGCTGTAACTTGAAGATTATGTTGGGTTCTTCTCTCTCTCTTAATCTAACGCTATCATTTCTGTGGCAATAAGAGGATTTTTCTTTGGAGGCACACAGTGAGAATCCCTCAGGTCCTTCTGCAGCTCTCTGTCCATTTAGCGATTAGCTGCAGTTCAGTTGACACAGAATCACAGGTTGGGCTGGGCTGGCAGGGACCTTTAAAGTTCATCTAGTCCAACTCCCTGTAGTCAGCAGGGACATTGCATCTGAGCAGGTTGCTCTGAGCCCCAACCCACCTGACCTGGAATGGTTCCAAGGATGGGGTTTCTATCATTTCTCTGGGCAACCTGGGCCAGTCTCACCACCATCAGCATAAGCAATTTCTTCCTTCTCTCTAGTCTGAACGTTCCTCTCTTTGTTTAAAGCCCTTGTGCTGTCCCAACAGACCCTGCTCAAAAGCCTGTCCCCAGCTTTCCTCCAAGTATTGGAAAGCCACTGGAAGGTCTCTTCTCCAGGCTGAGCAACCCCAACTGTCTCTGTCTGTCCTCCTAACAGAGGGGTTCCAGCACTCACATTGTTGCTGTGGCCTCTTCTGACCATGCTCCATCAGGTCTATGTCTCTCCTGTGCTGAGGATTCCAGAGCTGCACTCAGCACTGCAGGTGAGGTCTCAGCAGAGTGGAGCAGGGGGGCAGAATCCCCTTATCCACCTGCTGCCCACACAGCTTTGATTGCAGCTCAGCACACAGCTGGTTCTGGGCTGTGAATGCACATTGACAGCTCCTGTCCAGCTTTTCACCCACCAACACCCCCAGGTTCCTCTCCACAGAGCTGCTCTTCATGCAGCCCACATTTATACTGGAGATTGCCTTAACACAGATGCAAGACATTGCCTTTGGCCTTGTTCACACAGACCCACTTCTTACACCTGTTAGGGGGAAAGCAGTGAAGCATGGCTCTGCTGCTTTTCTTCCCCAGGGTACAGCAGGTTGGGTCCCCACAGGACACCTCACCTTTAAGGTATGCCAGTCTCTTGTGCCAAGTTGAAGACAGGAAGAGCCTGGATCAGTACTCCTTGAGTTTTCCTCCATGAGTACTGGCTGTGGGAGTGAATTGCAGGAGGAGTAAGCTGTGGAAGAAGAGGGAATGGGGGGGAGGTCTCTCCTCTTCTAACTACCTCCAGCTTGGTTTTATTGGCACTGTCCCATCCAACCCAATGTGAGACTTAAGCTGCGAACTGAATTAGAGCATGTTTTCAGCAGGTAATGCATTTTGGAGGTGCCTGAGCAGCTGTAGATACACGGTGTAGGAGCTCCTGGCAGTGCTTCTGGCATAGCCAAGGGTGGCCTGGTCCTGGGGAGCACAGTCAAGCAGAGGCTGAAGGTTCGAGATCTCATCTTGAGCAGTTGCTCACATAAATAAAGGCTGGTGGCCAACAGCAGAGTCTGCCGGCAGCCCAGACTGGAGCGGCTGCCAAAAGAGGTGTCAGTGTGACTGCCGTCATCCCCGCTTGTCACCTCACACCACATGCCCTGCCTCTCAGGCTCACATTCATCACATCTCCTGGGGAGTCATGGTAAGAATTGATCACATTTATTGTCTCTTCCCCCTTCTTATTCTAACTGGTAGGGTTGGTTTGCCTACTTGTTCGTCTGGAGCATCTCTGAAGTAGGAAAGGCTGAGAGCCCTGGACCTGGTTAGCTCGGAGAAGAGCAGCACAAGAGAGGATCTTCTTGATGCTCAGCAAGAGCTAAATTGTGTAAAAGGAGATGGACTCAATGAGGCTCTGGCCAGCCTGATCTAGGGTAGGGTGTCCCTGCCCATGGCAGGGGGCTTGGAACTAGATGATCCTTGTGGTCCCTTCTAACCCTGACTGGTTCTACGATCATAAGGTCTTTTCCAATGCAAGAGGCAATGGGCACAAACTGGAACCTAGGAGGTTCCATCTGGACATGAGAAGAAACTTCTTTGCTGTGAGGTTTCTAGAGCCCTAGAGCAGACTACCCAAAGAAGTGGTGGAGTCTCCTCTAGAGCAATTCCAAACCCACCTGGACATTGTGATCCTGGGCAATCTGCTGAGGGTGCTGCTGCTTTAGCAAGGCAGTTGACTGCATAATTTTCAGAGATTCCTTCCAGACCTTACTATGCTGGAGTTCTCTTCTTCCCACGGTTTTAATAAATGCTTGTGGTGCCTTGGTGAAGAAAGCAGGACAGAGAGAGACTGAAGCACCCAAATGGGGGCGAAGACAGAGATTTTTCTTCTGGTGGTAACACAGAGCTTTGAACTCACTGGGCAAACCTCCCAGACTATGGGACAGGCTGTGAGGAGCAAGGGCTGGCTACTTCTGGTGGCATTGGGGCAGCCAGGGGCAGCCTAGACCCTGCCCCATGGCTCTGGTTTGTGAGGAACATCTGCTTCTGCTGTTAAGATACTGCAGAAGGAAAGAAAATGGAGCAAGAGGCAGCAGCAGCCTGGGGACAAACATGTCCTTTTCTAACAAGAGACAGAAAAATCTCAGCCTGTATTTTGTGGTTTTGCTTCCCTGATGTTTTATTCAATACATATATTGGGTAGATTCAAACCACCAGCCCTTTCCCCTTTGCTCACAGAAGTTCATCTGTTGTGAAACATCAGACCTGGGGTTTCTGCTGTTCTGGAACTCTGAGAGAATAAACATGGAGAGGGACAATTTGACAGGAAAGATGGTTAAGGAACTTACATTCCTTCTTTAGGTAAGTCAGATGAGAAATGTTGTAATTCTGAGGATCCTCTGGACTCAACGTTGCCTTACCACCCATAATGAAGACGATCTGTGGCTAAATGAGTGGAGATTTAGACTACAGAAAAGGAAGACTTGGCTTACACTGAGGCTAAAGCCCAGATTATCCAGAAAGGTGGTAGAAGTCTCATCCTCCAGGTCAGGTTGGATGGGACTCTGATCAACCTGGTCTAGTTGAAGATGTCTCTGCTTGGTGCAGGGTGGTTGGATTACATGACCTTTAAAGGTCCCATCCAGCCCCAACCATTCTCTGATTCTATGATCTTTGCATGCTCAGCTGTAAGAAAACAGTAATGAGGAGCAACTGAAGGAACTGGAGTTGTTCAGCCTGAAGGAGCCTGAGGGGAGACCTTCTCACTCTTTGCAACTCCCTGAAAGGGGGTTGGAGCAAGGTGGGGATTGGTTTCTTCTCTCTAATAACAAGTGATAAGAGGAAATGGCCTCAAGTACCACTAGGGAAGATTTAAACTGGATTAGAAGAAGCTGTTGCTGGTTGTCTGACATTAGAACCAGCTGTTACTGGTTGTCTCTTCTCCCAGGCAACCAGCAACAGAACAAGGGGGGAGAGTCTCAAGTTGTGCTGTGGTGGGGGGGGGTATAGGCTGGATATTAGGAGGAAGTTCTTCACAGAGAGAGTGATTGGCATTGGAATGGGCTGCCCAGGGAGGTGGTGGAGTCACCATCCGTGGAGGTGTTCAAGCAAAGCCTGGATGGGGCACTTAGTGCCATTGGCTAGGGCTGGGTGCTAGGTTGGACTGGATGAGCTTGGAGGTTTCTTCCAACCTGGCCTATTCTATTCTAAGCTTCTTCACCAAAAAGGTTCTCAATCACTGTAATAGGCATCCCCAGGAGGTGGCTGAATCCTCATCTCTGGAGGTGCTTAGGAAAGGCAGAGATGTGGTGCTGCAGGACATGTTTTAGCACCAGGCTTGGTAGAGTTAGAGAATGGTTGGGCTCAATGATATTAAAGGTCTGTGATTCTGTGTAGGATAAATGTGCTCATCCCTGAGTAGAGCTTCTCTTTTGTGCCACTTCAGGGTTATGATAAGCATAAGCATTCATTGTACTTTTAATAAGAAGCTCCTCTAGCTTCCCTTAATTGCTGTTAACATTCATTAAGACAAGGGATGAGCTGCACTGAGTGCTGTGCAAACACTCATTAAGTGCTTTCCCTCCCTGGTCAGTCTTACCACTCAGCAAGACAAATGCTCTCAAAGCAGCTGGGGGCTGCGTCTGTTAACCTGGTCACTGAGAGTCCTTTTGTTAGCAGCGTCCTGAGGGAGAAGGTTGTTAAAAAGAGATTTGTGGGAAGTGGTTATGATGATCCAGGGTGGCATTTCTGTGTCTAATAGTACTTAATAAATATCCTCCTTTGAGTCAGTGAGACTTCAGCTTATGGTCAAGGTAAACTCCTGCTTTAATCCTTCTCTGAACTCCGTGAGAAGAAAGTGTAGAGAAAAAATATCATTTCATAACTAAAATCATAGAATCATTTAAGTTGGAAAAATCTTTCCAGATCTCTGAGTCCAGCCATTAACCTAGCACTGCTGTGTCCACCACTAGGCCATGGCATGGGAAATAGGGAAGGAACACATCTGCTTTCCTGTTTAACACCCCACAAGTCAGGCAAAACAACAGGGACTGTGGAAATGAGGGCAAAAAGCCAGAATTTCATGGACTGAAGCAGGTGGACTCAGACTGCGAGAGCTGTGGCTGTTCAGCCTGAAGAAGAGAAGGCTCTGGGGAGACCTTAGGGCAACCTTCCAGTACTTGAAAAAGGGCTACAGGAAAGCTGGGAAAGGACATTTTACAAGAGCTTCTAGTGATAGGATGAGAGGCAATGGCTTTAATGTACAAGAGGGTAGATTAGGAAGAAATTCTGTACAGTGAGGGTGGTGAGGCAATGGAACAGGTTGCCCAGGGAGGTTGTGGATGCCCCCTCCCTGGAGGTGTTCAAGGACAGACTGGACAGGCCCTTGAGCAACTTGGTCTAGTGGAAGGTATCAGTGCCCATGGGGGCTGGTCAGAACTAGATGATCTTTAAAGTCCCTTCTAACCCAGACCGTTCTGTGACTCAACAGAAGCACCTAAATAAAGGAGTATGTTCCATGGTGACCTCAGAAGAGCTGTTTGGCTCTCAATCCTACATTTGGGAACAGCATACTAGAGTTGTTCTTGCCTCCCTCGTCAGGCTGTTTAGGCACTCTAATTAAAATAAATTTGGTTTCACTGAATTTTGCAACTCTTCTGCATTTTCTACTTCCTAGAGTCAGTGTGTGTTGAATCAGAGCACAAGTAAACCACATCAGTGATTATTAATAGACAAATTAAAAACAAAAAAAGGCAAATAGAGGAAAAGAACCAAACTGTTGTCTATTACTCTGTCTGCAAATGAATTCTTGTGTGGTTTGGGCACAGCCTCAGGTAGACCCCAAATCATCTTATATCCATAAACTTTGGTTGCTTTTGGTTCATAATGGGGGACTGGAGAACTTCAGCAGAAGGCCATCACTTGTAAATGCTCTCAGCCAGAGAGTAGCTATGGATGGAGATATGGGAAAGGGCAGGGCTGAATTAATTGCAGAAAATCTTTTCCAGGCAGGATTTCAGTTGCAGAGGCACTGGGGCCAAATTTACTGATTGTTCCTTCACTATTCTTCAAATGGGGTGGACTTGGCACTGATGTCCAGAGTGAGACTTAATTCAAATGACAGACCACATAAATCCTTGCACTGAGGTCAGAAAAAACAGTGTCAGGAATAAATCTGATCTGCTCTGTCACTGAGTTGTGCTAAGGGATGCCTTGTTTGAAGGTTTGCTATTGAAGGTGTTTGGTGGCAGTGCTAGTATGGGCCAACCTGAGGTCCATGGGCATTATATTTGCACAGAAGGAAGACAGAAATAGAAGATCTTCCAGTTTGAGTGAGATCAGAACCAGTTCTAGTCAGGAATGTGATTTTTCAGCCTCTGCTCAGTGAGGGCACTTTCTGAAGTCCAGGGCAGGTTTGCACAGCCAAGGGCTGCTTCTAGCAGTGAGAGCACTGATGGGGAGGTCTACTGCCAGGGACCAGACTGCAGGAAGGTTCTTGCTTAGACTTGCTCCTGGGCAGACCAAGGGCACTGCCACATCTTGTGCCTCACCTTGGGGTGTAGGAAGTCAGAGGTGGTACCTGTGGGGAGGAGTGACCACGACAGATGACCTTGAACTGACCAACAAAGGATTCCATCCCATGGCTGGTACCTTCAGGATCAAGCTGAGGGATCACCAGGGTCAAGTCTCCTCTTCAGTGGCTGATTTCCCAGGAGAACTCTGTCCCTTCTACCTTCAATCCTAATCCTTGTGGTCCTGAATCCAATTCCAGAATCCACCTCCTGAATCCATTTCCCATGTGCTGCTGCTGAGTCCAGTCTGGGACTTCCTCAGTGTCAGCCCCCAGCATCAGTGGTGACAGTGGTGACAATGGTGACATCATTGCCATCAAGGTTTTGTTTGGATATTGGTTTGTAACTCTCTCTCTATTTTATTAGAGTGCTCTTATGTCCATCCCAGCTGGTTTAGTTTCTTTCCTGCCCCATCAGAATCTCTCCCTTCTTCCCTTCCTCTTCTTGGGAAGGGAGAGGTGTTCATGGAGAATCTCTGACACTCCTGGGGTGGCTCTCCCAGCTTTAACACATGGCAGAATATTTGGTCTCATTTCTAAATCTTGCCTTTATCTGGTGATGCCTTTTAGTGATGGGAATTCAGCTTCTTTGCCATGCTGAAAGCTAAGCTGCATGAGTCATGGCCAGAACGAGTTTGCTTTTAATAAATGGAAGTGGATACGGTAAGAATCAAAACAACAAAAAAAAACCCCAACCCTGCAGTCCGACTCCAAAGCCATCTAGTGTCTAGACAGACAGTGCCAACCTCCTGTCTGCTAAAAAATATCTTCTTCATAATGTTGTAACGCCGCTGCTGCTGCTTCTCCAGGACTTGACATTATTTCAGAGTGCTGTCCCCAGCTAATTGATTGTTGGCCAGGCTTGAGAGGGCCTTTCGCTGGGTTTTGATAGCATTTTTGTGGCTTGCCTCTGGGTAATGTGCTATTTCCAATGCCATGGCCAATCAATTAGGGAATCACAAGAATGTTTTGGGCAGCGGTTCCCAGGGCTGGGCAATAATCCCTGGCCCTGCTCTACCAGGGTTGCCTATTCATCCTTTCCTGGCAGAGACCGTGTGGCTCCCCACTCTTCTCTCCTGTTAAAACAAGCCTTTCTTGTGGCCAAAGAATCTCCATGGGGCTCTTTTCCTTCTGGCTGCTGCCCCATGGGGAAGGGGATATGTGGGTTGATACCTTGTCCTTCCCAACCTCTAATTTACCTGCTTTGTGTCACAGGCTGCTTTTGCCTTTCCTGTACCCTGGCTTTTCATAGAACAGAGAATGGGTTGGGTTGGAAGGGACCTTTAAAGGGCATCCAGTCCAACCCCCCTGCACTCAGCAACAACTCAGAGCCCCCAAACAACCTGACCTCTCTGGGCAAGGTTCTCATCACTCTGTAAAAAAACCCTTCCTTCTTTCTAGTCTAAATCTCCCTCTTTCAGTTTAAACTCATCATCTGTCACAACAGGCCCTGCTCAAAAGGCTGTTGGCATCTTTATCAGACCATTTAAGTACTGAAAGGCTACAAGAAGATGCAGGCTAAAAAAATCCCAACTTTCTCAGCTTGTCCTTACAGCAGAGGGGTTGCAGCCCTTATATCATTGTTGTGGTCTGATAAAATGTGTCCCCTCATTTTAGCAGGGTTGAGTACCCCTCTTTAAGTATTGAAAAGCCAGCATAAGGTCACCCTAGATGATGTTTCATAACAGGAACAATTCCCTTCCTTCCCTTCCCTTTTTTCCTTCCCTTCCTGCCTCCCTTTACAGGGCTTTCCCAAGCAAGTTGCGTATGTTCACTGAAGGGCAGTAACTGGAAAACCAAAAGGGAGGGAGAGATGGATGAGGTTTAGATTGGATAGTAGGAGCAATGTCTTTCCCAAAATGGGATGTCCAGCCCTAGAATAGGTTTCCCATACCTGAAGGGATTTGAAAGCTGTGTAGATGCGGTGCTGAGGGACATGGTTTAGTGGTGGCCTGGCAGTGCTGGGTTAGTGGTTGGACCTGATGATCTGAAAGGTCTCTTCTGTATGGATGGATGGAAAAGGTAATGGAGAACAGAGCTGGCCACTTGTTTTATGCATTTTCCCAGGTTCATATTGATCTCTCAGGTGACTCTGGCTATCGCTTATGCAGTTGAGTCCTGGCATCTGGATAGCTTTGTGCCTTTCTCCAGAAAAATAGGCTTCTGGGAGCAGTCTAACTTCCAGACCAGCACAGAAGCAATTTGCATGTGCCTCTGGCTGCTTGCATGGTTGGAAATGGAGGATCACTACATGGAGAAAATGCAGGGAAGGTGGATGAGGAAATAAAGTGCTATGAGGGAAGGTAGATGAAGAGATAGCTCTGTCCAGGTCCTTTTAAAACTTGTTTGCTCCTGACTTCTAGGTCTGAAGGATCATCTTCAGAAAGGCAAAAAAAATAGCAAAACAAACACTATTGTCCTGTTGCCATGCAGGAGATCTGTGTCTTCTAGTGCTACCTGGAATTGTCATCTGAGCTTCCTTTCGTGTCAGTGGACGCTGGGATAACTCCAGAGAATGTGGGGGGAGGGAGATGACTCATGTTTACAGCTTAATGAGAAGAGTATGGATCCAGGCTTGCTATATATTACTGAAAGAGGAGTTTCTTTAATAATTTAAAACTGCTGATTCATGGAAACCTAAACTTAGCAATCAAAGTAGGATTTGGGTTGGAAGGGACCTTTAAAGGTCCAACTTTCAGATTCTATGGAGCTCACATCTGACAGATATTGGGGCAAGTGGGGCCAAATAACACACTTGGGAATTAGGAAGTGACATTTGAAAATGAACAAACAAACAAACAGAAAACTCAAATAAAAAAGACTGAGAGTTGAAAATTCTGAAAGTTGTGCCCATGTTGGGAGCCCCAGTACCAGGTCCCAGCTACCTCGACATTTGTTGCCCAGATCTCCTCCTGCTTGAAGGAACAACCTGTAATACCACTTGGTGTTTTGAGGTTAAATCAATGTGTTTAAAGCTTTCTAGATCCTCAGATGAAAGGGGCTGTTTTATCACAGAGTCACAAAGTGATGGGATTTGGAAGGGACCTCTGGAGATCTAGTCCAACCTACCTGCTAAAGCAGGAGCATCTACAGTAGATTGCCCAGGACTACGATGTCCAAGTGAATTTGGAATCTTGGCAGAAAAAGGGGCTTGGCAGTCTTTCTGATAGCCTGCTGCAGGTCTCCAGCACCCTCACAGGATCACAGATCACAGGTTCACAGGATATCTGGGGTTGGAAGGGACCCAAAGAGATTGAGTCCAACCCCCCTGCCACAGCAGGACCAGACAATCTAGCACAGATCACACAGGAACACATCCGGACAGTCCTTGAAAAGCTCCAGAGAAGGAGACTCCACAGCCTCTCTGGGGAGCCAGTTCCAGTGCTCTGTGACCCTTACAGTCAAGAAGTTTCCCTTTGTGTTGAGGTGGAACTTCCTGTGCTGTAACTTACACCCACTGCTCCTTGTCCTGCAGCAAAGAAGTTTCTCCTTCTATTCAGATGGAGCCTTCTGGGTTCCAGTTTGTTCCTATTGCCAAATATCTACTCAGTATGTCCACAAAAGGGATCTCAGAATATGTGGTAACCATGGAGCAAATCTGTAACAGGCAGTACAAGAGCTGGGAAAGGTTGTGCCGGTAAATCATAGAACTGTTTTGGTTGGGCAAAAACCTTTGTAGGATCACTGAGTCCAACTGTCAAATCTTGCATTACTTTAGAAGCAGTTATTAAGTCTCCTTGCTTGCTGCAGAGACTCAATTTGGTTCAAACCAACTCAGTCCTTTTCTTTGCTGCTTTTTTTTTTTGTCTCCTTCAAATCAAACCTTGTTACCTCTAATGTGTGTCTTGGCTGTCAAGTCCATTCCCCTGTGATTCATGATGGCTTCCAGAGCTCCTGTTGCAGAAGAGCCTACAAGCCTCTCTCTTCCAGCAGCGTGGCTGGAGGTGTGCCCTCTCCTAGCCAAGCTTTGTCCTTCTCTCACCTTTTATGGTGGGCCAGGTTCACTCAACAACACTTCAGCATAGCAGGTTAAGGGGGTGTGTGTCTTGCTATGCTTGGACTTGATCTTAAAGGTCTCTTCCAACCAAAACAATTCTGTGCTTCTACATTAAATACAGAGCAGTGCAGTTCTGCAGCTCAGAGTTCCCTGGTTATCTCCACTGCCTACTGTCCAAACCTCTTTCCTTTCTGGTATCCCACAGAGATGCAGCTTATTAGAGATATTTTTCTTCCTCTCTTACTCACATCAGAGGCCTGAATGTAATTTGGATCTTATCACCTGCAGTGCTGCATCCAGCTCTGGAATCCTCAGCACTGGAGAGATGTGGACCCATGGGAGCAGGTCCAGAGGAGGCCACAAAAGTGATCTAAGGGCTTAGGACCCTTCTGCTGCGAGGACAGGCTGAGAGAGTTGGGGTTGTTCAAGCTGGAGACGAGACAGCCCCAGACAGAATTTCTTGCATCCTTTCAGCACCTAAAAGGGCTAATCAGAAAGCTGTGGGCAGATTTTTAGCAGAGCCTGTTGTGACAGGACAAGAGCTGGTGGGTTTAAACTAAAAGAGGGAGATTCAGACTACAGAGAAGGAAGAAATTGTTTATGCTGAGGGTGTTGAGACTCTGGCTCAGTTTGCCCAGAGAGGTGGTGGTGGATGCCCCTGGAACCGTTCCTGGTCAGCTTGTTTGGGGCTATGAGAAATCTGCTGTAGTTATAGATGTACAGAAGAGTTGGACTAGGTGACCTAAACCATTCTTCAGTTCTATGAGTGTCAGTCCATGGGTTTTCCACAACCAGCTGTCACTTCCCATCCCCTGGCCAATTCCTCCCATGGAAAAGAACAACTCTCCAGAGCACCACACCGTGTCGGAGCTTCAGATCTGATGGCTGCTCCTTTGTGTGCAGAGAGCTCAGGCAGGCGCTCTGTGAGGAGCTGAGTGTTTCCCAAAGTGTAGTGGTGCCAGCAGGATTACTGCCCCTGAGTGGCTTCTCACCCCGTGGGATTTCTGATGCGGACATGTGGCTTGTTCTGGCGAGTGTCGTGATGAGAACTCCCGAGTCATTTTCAGTGTTATATTAGCCTTTCAGAAGAGGAGATGACGAGTGCCAGGACCTGTGTTTGCTCCCTGGTGGCTGTTGAGTGAAATAGGGTCCAGAGGCAGAAGAGTTGTGAGGAGCAGCTGAGGGAGCTGTGCTTGTTTAGCCTAGAGAAACAGAGGCTGAGGGGAAATCTTCAGCTCTCTGCAACTCCCTGAAAGGAGGCTGGAGCCCGGCGGTGTTTGGTCTCTTCTCCCAAGTCACAGTTGATAGGATAAGAGGAAATGGCTTTAAGTTGCCCCGGGAAGGATTTAGGTAGGTCCTGGAACAGTTTCTTCCCTCAGAAGGGATGTGCAGGCCTGGAACAGGCTGCTGAGGGCGGTGGCAGAGTCCCCATCCCTGGAGGGGTTTCAAAGCTGTGCTGAGAGACACAGCAGTGCTGAGTTAACACTGGGGTTCAACGATCTGATCCTGAGGTTTTCCGACCTTAACGATTTCCCAATTCCGTGATAAATTCACCTGAAAAAGGCCGGCGTACCCCACCACAGCCTCTCCCAGTACCTCAACACCCTGGCAGCGCCCAGCTCGCTGCTTTTCAACTCTCCGGGAGTCTCCCTAACACCAGGGACCAACCACAGCAGCTAAACTCACACAAACAGGGAAAAAAAAATCCATTTAACTGAGGCAAAAATCCTCCAGCCCCCTCTGGATGCACGGGAGCTGGGCTGGGGGTCCCACTCCTGGGGGCGGTGTGCCCTGTGTGGGGGCTGTGGCTCCGCCAGCCTCCCGCCCTGCAGCTCTGCCCATTCTCCGACGCGCTTCTTTTTTTTATTTATTTAATTTTCCCCCCTCTTTTTCTTTTTTTTTAATCCCCCCCTTTTTCCCTCCCTCTCTCCGGAGCAGCCTCCGCAGCCCTGATTTGCTGGGAAGCGGTGGAGGCTTCGCTCTGGGCAGAGCCGGGGCTGCGCTGTGGCTGCTGACGCGTGGCCGCCACCGCCGGCAGCAGCACACCCCCAGCCCGCCCCGCTCTTCCCCGGTTCCATTGCCGGGAGCAAGCCCGGTACCGTTACCAGCCACAGCTCCACGGCGTCCGCGGGGGCCACCGCCGTA
>VWZI01021474.1:1240606-1260066 GCA_013396835.1 Psilopogon haemacephalus
GCACCGCTCGCTGCGGCCCTGTGAGGGACACACACACACAGAGGCAGGGCTGCGCCTACCGTGGCTGTACCCGGGGTGTGGGAGTGTCAGTTTCAGTGTTTTTTAACTCATTTCTGTGGCAAAACTTCAGCCCCGACTCGCCGCGGCAGGGCGGTGCAGGGGGANNNTGCAATGCGGCGGGTGTGGTTACACAGGGAGTACATCGCAGCCCCGGGCCGCTGCAGTGCCGAAGCCGCCGGCCCTCCCCGCTCCCCTGTCCCCTGGGTCCCCTCCCCCGGCCTCCTCCTCCTGTCCCCGCCCTGACGGTTCGGAGCTGTCAGGCCCGGAGCGCCTCGCCTCTGGCATGGCAAGGGGGAGGAATCATCATTTTGTGGAGGGTAAAGAAGCATTTTCCTTCCCCGTTCCTCGGTGTGTGCCGATACTGCAGGCAGAAAGTGTTTCAACTCGGCATGTGAGCCTAAAGTTAGCTAGGAAGTGTTTTGTGTCAAAACGGTCATAAATCAGAGAGGTCTGCTTGCCAAAAGAGAAACACCCTTGGGTTAGGTGTGGCCCACGTGTATCTGTATTTTATCACCTGGGAAGCTGAATCATCGCTCCTGCAGTGTAGTTTTAATGCTGTCAGCATTTCTCCCTGTCCATAGAAAGCCAAAAGTATGACTAAATGTCATGGGAAAGGTAAAAGATGTGCCCAGGTGCAAAACATGGAAGTTTGGGATTTGGAACCTTGGTTAGATGCGATTGAGAGTTGTCTTTTTTTTCCTCTCTGAATCTGTGGAGAACACGATTTCCTCTAAATCTATGGAGAACACTTTTAAATCTATGGAGAACATAATTTCATCTGCATCTCTGGAAAATGTTCTTTTTCCTTAAAATCTATTGATAATGTCCTTTTTTTTCCCCCCTCTGCTGTATCTATAGAGAATATTCTTAACCTCTTTGTCTATGCAGAAAAAATTCTTTTGCCCTTTTCCTGTAAGTCTATGCAGAACTTTTTTTTTTTTTTTTTTCCTCTAAGTCTATGGAGAACATCTCTGGAGAGCATCCTTTTTTTTTTTTCCTCTAAATCTCTGGACAAGAGGCCTTTCATAGAGCATTGAAAGGTCAAGACCATCATGCTGCATCATCAGCATGTGGTTAAATTCATGCGCCTTGCTGCACCCGTGTGTGCGTACCTACATATGGGAGGTGAAAAATGCTAAGCTGGTCTCCTTGGGTGGGAAAGTTTCGGCTCTGAGGTGAGGATGAGACCTGCATGGCAACAAGGGCAGAGCCCCAGAGTACTGCATTGGAGTGAGAGCTGCTTGAAGTTCGTCCCTTAAGGAGCAGGAAAGCTCTTTGAGCTGCAGGCCTACTCATAAAGGAAGCATTAAAATTAAATTGGTTTTATTTAATCAGACTGGTACAGCCTGAGCCTCTCCCTGAACTAGTTTCTTACAGTTGCATCCCTCCATCCGTGATGCAGCCGATGAGCCTCTTCTCCCCCAAAACTGCTTGGTACGACTGAGGAGGTGGGTCAGGATGCGAGTCAGCTCATGGGAAGGGAGCCAGCTCCTGGGGTGGGCAGATTTTGCTTTGGGAGGAGGAGGAGGGAGGCAGCAGGGTGTGGCAGCATCCTCAGCCTCCCCCTTGCCTCCGCCTTGGTCGCAGGGCTGGGCTGGGCTGTGTCTGCTGGGGAGCTGCAGCGGAACTGGAGAGGTCTAATTTTAGGTGGGGTTTCATCCTCTCTCCGGAGAAGGAGCAAGTGAAGGTGAAGCTGTAACTTACGTAATTCTCGAATTAAGCAGGGTGAGTGGGGATTTTTTGTTTGTTTGTGGTGGAAACCTGAGTAATTGACTCTTTGATGCTAAAAACTGGCTGTTGACAGGTTTTTCTTTGAAGGCTTGGGGGTGTGGGTTGTAGATAATAAGAGCACCAGGGGTGGACGTCACCCTCAGGACTGTTCTCATACCTTTATTAGTTAGGCTTGTCGTTAGGTGCAGTGGTTTGGGAGTTCCTCAGGGGCTGTGAGTGGTTATTACTTTATTAAATACATAAAATTGTCACTTCTTTGCATGTCAGGAGTGGTCTCGAGCTAGCAGAAACTTCTTGAAATGTGTTAAATGTGTTATTCACGGCGGGTGACATTCAGACTGCTTCCATGGAGGTCTCATGTACCAGTAAAGGACTGCTTGTCGTGTCAGGGGAAAGCATCAAACCGTTCGTAAGAGGCTACAAAAGAATTCTTGTTTCTCATGAGTTTTATCTGCGGAGCTAAAAGCCTTTTTGACACCAAAAAAAAAGTATTAATAACTGGGTGACTTTATCACGTCGGAATACATCCCTGGGGAGGGAGAGGATCTGTGCGCGTAGAGTACGCTGGGCTGGGAAAACAAAGGGTGGATCTGTGCACAGAGGAGCTGCTCCGTGAGTCGGCAGGATTTGTCCTCTCCAGGGTGGTGTGGCCTTGAGATGTTGTGGTTTAGCATCTTTTGTCATCCCAGTTTCAACTGCAAACGTGTTACAGTTGCAGAGATGAAATTTTTCAAGTGTTTGGTTCAGGGATAGTTTCTAACCAAGAGAAAGGAAATGAGTATGGTGCAACCCTTGTCAACGAAGCTGAAGGTGAAGCTGAAAGCATCTTTATCTTGCAGGATCCTCACGGATTGTTTTTATTATTTTAAAATTATTTTTATTATTTTTTTATTTAGGGCTTGTAGTGTCAGAACAAGGAGGGGGGTGGCTTTAAACTGGAAGAGGGTAGATTTAGACTGGAGAATAAATCTGCTGAAGAGCCGCTGAAGGAGACGGGGCTCTTTAATTTGAAGAGGAGGCTAAGGGGAGACCTCATCACTCTCTACAACTCCCTGAAAGGACATTGTAGAGAAGAGGTTCGTGCTGGTCTCTTCTCACAGGTAATTAGCATTAGAACAAGAGGAGATGGCCCCAGACTGTGACAGAGTAAGTCGAGACTGAATGTTAGGGGAAAAAAAAAAAATCACAGAAAGAGTAATCAGACACTGGATAGGCTGCCCAGGGAGGTGGCTGTGTCACCATCCCTGGATGTGTTTTAAGGTCATTCAGATGTGGTGCTTGGGAATATGGCTTAGGGGTGCACTTTGCAGAGTAGGGCAGTGGTTGGACTTGATGATCCCAGGGGTCTTTTCCAACCTAAATTATTCCATGATTCCATTTTTTACAGTGAAAGTGGCGAGATGCTGGAACAGGTTGCCCAGGGAGGTTGTGGGTGCCCCCTCACTGGATGTCTTCAAGTTTAAGTTGGACAGGGCCTTGAACAAGCTGGTCTAGTGGAAGATGTCCCTTCCCATGTGGGCTTGTTGGAACCAGATGATCTTTAAAGTCCCTTTCAACCAAAACCAGTCTATGATTCTGTCATTTAGGTTAGAGAGTATGTACTAAAATAAGCATTGCTGAGAGGGGATCTAATCAGTGCTCAGCAGTAACTAAAGGGTGGGGCCCGAGAGGATGCGGCCAGACTCTTTTCAGTGGTACCCATTGAGAGGCCAAGAGGCAATGGGCACAGCCTGTAACACTGGAGGTTCCTCCTGTGTGTGAGAAAAAGCTTCTTTGCTGTGATGGTGCTGGGGCCCTGGAGCAAGCTGCTCAGTTCTCTCCTTCTCTGGAGAGAACTGACCTGGACGTTGTGATCCCAGGCAGCCTGCTGACCATACTTCAGCAGGGGAGTTGGATTAGATGATCCCCAGAAGTTCCTTCCAATGCCTGCCATGCTGAGATTTGGGGATTTTTTTGAAGTAAAAA
This sequence comes from Psilopogon haemacephalus, assembly GCA_013396835.1. Lineage (NCBI taxonomy): Eukaryota > Metazoa > Chordata > Aves > Piciformes > Megalaimidae > Psilopogon > Psilopogon haemacephalus. The sequence continues at coordinate 1,244,363 of VWZI01021474.1, forward strand.
AAGTAAAAATGGGGGGGGGGGAAGGGAATCCTCATTCTTGCATTTACCTCTTTGGTTTTTACATATTCTCCTGTATATCTTGGAAATACTTTGTGTGATTCCTTTTCTGTGGCTTCTTTGCCTATCAAAACTGACCTCTGGGCAAACAGAGGAACAAAAGAAACACTGAAATCTGCCTGAGGATCACCCACCAGATGTTTGATCCCACTGAGAAAGACCTTTATGGTTCAGAGTGTTAAAGAAGAATGTGGAACCCAGGGACTCAGAGCACATACAAGGGAGTGAAGAGCTTGAAGTAATGAGAAGCATATGTGAATGTAAAGAAATATTTTGGGAAGGGGGTGGTGTGTGAAGAGAAAACTGAGTGATTTTTTTTTTTCATCACGTGGGTTTTCACCTGTCTAACACCAGTGAAATTGAATTGCAAACAAGCCTGCAAGGGAGTACTTGCTGTTACATTTATTCTTTTTTCCTTGTTTTTGGGAGTTGTGCTGTATTGAAGGAGTTGGTGCCTTGATAGGATCTGGTTGTATTTGTATAATTAGTGAGTCTGTCAAAGCTGTGCTGTGATGTTAGGTGTGGAGACAGTGGATGGCCATGAAAATGTTCTCATCTCCATTCAGGAGCATGGTCCTTTTAAAAGTAGTGAGTTGTGTCAGTTTGGATGGGGCTCTGAGCAACCTGATGCAATTGAAGATGACCCTGCTCACTACAGGTAGGTTGGCCTAGGTGATTGTTAGGGTCCCTTCCAAACCATTCTGTTGCCCAGGGAGGTTGTGGCTGCTCTCTCCCTGGAGGTTTTCAAGGCCAGGATGAATGAGCAACCTGTTCTTGTGTGAGGTGTCCCTGACTATAGTGGGGGGGGTGGAACCGGATGAGCTTTGAGTCCCACCCAACCTAAACCATTCTATGATTCCTCCAGACTCCTTGGCGGGGCCTTTCCTGGCACCACTCATCCTTCCTATCACCCAGGAAGGTGGCCAAGCACCCGCCCCACTTCCCTTCCATCTGATTTGGAATTATCCCTTGGTGTTCCATGTCCTCACACCTTCATCTGTTGCAGTCCCTCATGGTCAGTGCTCCACATCTTCTTCTTGAGTAGATGCTTGGAGACAGCCACACATTGCCAAGGTGCCCAAGCATCCTTTCCTCAGAGGCAGGAGATAACATTGCTCAGCATGGAGAAAAGGGAGAGCTTCTCTCTCCTGCTCCCTGAGAGGGGGTTTGGAGCAAGGTGGAAGTTAGTCGCTTCTTGCAAGTAACAAGAGATAAGGCAGGAGGAACCAGCCACAAATTGTGCTGGGGAGGTTTAGGTTGGACATGAAGAACAACTTCTTGCCCAGAAAGGTTATCAAGCCTTGGAACAGACTGCCCAGGGCAGTGATGGTGTCCCCATCCCTGGAGGGATTTCAAAGCTGTGTAGCTGTGGTGCTTAGGGATGTAGTGACTTGGCAGCGCTGGGCTAACAGGTTGACTTGATGATCTTTGAGGTCTGTTCCAAGCAAAACAATTCTGTGTTGCTATGATTGCTGGTGGCGACGGAGCAGGAGGACTCCCTGGTGGTGGTGGTTACCTTGTTTATTCCTTACGAATCTGAGGGCAATTATGTGTAACACCCTCTGGTTTCCTAAGACACATTGGCTGCAAATGAAGCCTTATTTAATAAGCCAACAAATGCAAACAGGCTGTGAAGAGAGAGAGAAGAAGAGAAAAAAAAAAAAAAGAAAAAAGTTCTTGCAGACCTCAGAAACATATGTTTGTGCTAACTGAGAGACCTGTTCTTGCAGCCTGCCTCACGTCAGGGAGCAGCTTTATCTGCCAGCCTTCCCACGAGAAGGGGGAAGCCTGTCTGTCAAGGAAGGCTCAGATGGCTTTTCATGGATCAGAATCTGACCCGACCAAGTCACGGCTTAGATCTCTCAAAGGACCCCAGTGATGATGACTTCACCTGGTCCGCTGCATTCCTCACTGGTTTTATTTGGTTAAGCCACCTCTGTTTCAGAGGAAGGGTTGGGACCAGGCAGTTCTCATCCTTTCTCCCCAGACACAGGGTGGTGGCTCTACTTGGGACATGTAAATCCTGGTAGGTGCAAGGTTTCTGCGGACAGAAAGCCTGTCTGAAGATACTTAAATGCATTGATAAAGGTGTTAGGTGGTGTCTTTTCTCCCTGACTTGGACAATATGTGAGGTGGATGCATTGTCCGTTGGCTCTTCTTCTCCAGCCCATCACAGATGTAAAAATGTTCCCAAGATTGGAATAAACTGAGACAAATTAACTAATCTCTAGTTATTGAGGGTGTCATTAAGTAGGGTGGCATGAGAACTGAATGTGGGTGGTGGTTATCTTCCTTACTTTTTCCAAGATACCTGCTATGGCCCATTCATTCACAGAATGGCTTGGAAGGGACCTTAAAGATCATCTAGTTGTAACTCCCCTGGAAGGCAAGAACACCTACTAGACCAGGTTGCTCGAGGTTTCTTCCTAAAGTGTAATCTAAATCCAGCTTCTTCCAGTTTGAAGCCATCACTGCTCCTCCTCTCACTCCATACCTTTGTGAAAAATCTTTCTCCAGCTCCAAATACTGGAAGGTTGCACTAAGGTCTCCCTGGAGCCTTCTTCAGGCCAAACAAGCCTGACTCTCTCCACCTAAGAGGACTAGAGGCACTAGGGGCAGGATTGAACACAGACTGCAAGCCAGTGCCCGTACCAGACCTAGACTAGCCTGGAGCTTGTCCACAGCCACTATTCACTGCACTTACCATGCTAACCCCTCAAGTAAGTGATCAAACCCCAACATAGTATTGAAGGACCTTGCTAGCTTCTTGGCCTCAAATTCCAGCTCTGAGCCTGCTCAGAGAAAGCCTGCAAAACTCTTTAATAAATCAGAGATGGAAATTAGGTCACCTCGCCTGCCATCCGCATCGTGAGCTTGCTACCCAGACCGTGCTGCTCTGTCTCAGCAGCTCCTAAATGATTCAAGTGCTGAGGTTTTTCCCAATTCCCTGGGCAGACTGTTCCACAGCCCAGTAAACCCTCCTGTCCATTCCACCTGCCCACCTCCTCCTCTCCACTCTATCCCATTTTCTTCTCTTCCTACTTAAATCTCTCTCTGGTCCCCCCCGAAACCTCCTCTTGATGCTGCCACAACTGCCATCCGGCACAAATTGTTGCTGAGGAAACGTTCTTCTGCCTCTCCTGTGATCCCACTGTAGTGTGCTGCTATTTTTAGGAGGAAAAAATAGGAGGTGGAAAGGGAATCAGAAGCTGCCAGCTCCAGCTGTACGCAGCTAACACTCCGGTCTGTGGAAACTACGTGGCAGTGTTTCCCTTTAAGCACACAGAATTAACCAAAACTTCCAGTTTTCTGGAATCACCCAAGAGAGAGAGACAGAGGAAGTGGCAAATTGCAAGGCCCCTGGAAGGTGTTCAAGAAAAGACTGGATGGAACACTTAGTGCCATTGGATTTCTATTCTATTCTATTCTATTCTATTCTATTCTATTCTATTCTATTCTATTCTATTCTATTCTGTTCTATTCTATTCTATTCTATTCTATTCTATTCTATTCTATTCTATTCTATTCTATTCTATTCTATTCTATTCTATTCTATTCTATTCTATTCTCTGAACAAAACTAGCTCAGCCCACGGCCAGTGGTTTGTGCCTGGTGTCCACAGGCTGTGTTTTGAGTTGGTGAAGTAGATGTGGTGGGCAGTTATTTCTGCACAGAGCCCTTGTTCAACCAGAGAAGGGGACTCTGTAACCTCCCTAGGCAGCCTGTTCCAGAGGTCCAGCACCCTCACGTAGTTCTCTCGTTAGAAGGTGGCAACTTACAAGCTAGAGTATTTCTTGCATTCCCTAGGGAAGTGAAGCAGTGACTGGTAGAGGATGAGACTTTCATCCAGATGTGGATGAAAAGCTTCTTAAGCTGCTTGGTCCTTCCTGCCAGAGCTGCTGGTAGAGAAGGAGCAGCTCTTTCCTGGCACAGGTGAAGCCCTCAGCTTTGCTTTTCTGTCACCTTCCTGGCAAACCCCAGCATCTGAGGCTCTTAAAAAAGCTGGGGATAGATTTCTTAGCAGATGCTGTTGTGACAAGACAAGGAGTAATGACTTTAAACTAAAAAGGAAAAAGACGACACAAACTAGAGAGATGGAAGAAATATTTATCATGAAGGTGGTGAGACACTGGCACAGGTTGCTCATAGAGGTGGTTGATGCCTTGTCCCTGGAACCATTCCAAGCCAGGTTGTTTGGGGCTCTGGGCAACCTGCTCTAGCTGCAGGTATCCCTGCTGACTGCAGGGGAGTTGGACTAGCTGAGTTTTGAATGTCCTTTTCAAGCCAAGCCACTTTTTGATTTCTCTTTATCTTAATGGAGTTGTCCAAGGACCTCCCCTGCTTTGGAAAACTAAAACTAGGAGATGGCAGTGGGAGCAAATACAGAGGTCTCAGCCCTCCTGGCCGCAGCATCTCAGGAAGTTTTTCATCTCAAGGTGCTTCAAGATGCTGCTCCCCCGTCTCAAGGATGTTCTGTAGAGCTCCTGGGGCTGTTAAGTGTCTGCCTGCACCCACCTGAGCCTTTGTTGTAGGCGCTGTGAAGATTAATAATTCAATTTGTCAGGTGAAAATTTGACTTGCGTCAGTCACGCCTCTCGGAGAGTTATCCTGTGATTAAAGATGACACAGAGCTCTCAGTGAAATGCTGGTTTTGTCTTCTCCTAACTCCTCACACGTGGATTTGAAGCTCAAGGGTGTCACGTGTACCCCTCAAAATTCACTTTTGAAATAATATATTTAATGTAAGGAAAAGTCTACTTTTAGACAGAGTCGGAAATGTACTAATTTCCACTTAAAATGTTGACTTTTCTTGCCTTGCCATGAGGAACCGACCATAGCTGTCCAAGCCCTGAAGTTTTGTGCCTCTCTGCTATGATCCAGAGCTCATTCCAACTCTTTTTGAACTATCAGATGATGTTCAGCAAGGCTGCAGGCTTCATCTCCTCTGAAGCCAACCTGTGTCTGCAGACACAGTGAGGCAGGATCTAAGTGCCTGATTTGTCTCTGCCTCTTGAGGCATCAAAGCCAAAGCACCACTGCAACTGCTAACATATTAAGAGAAGACCTGGGGGTGGCTGACCCCAAACATCCCTCTTCTTCATCAGGAGGCGATGCAGTGGCTGGTGAGCTGGTCAAGAAGGCCAACGGTGTCTTGGTGTCCAACCAAAACAACTCTGTGATTCTGTGTTTGGTTGTTCATTCAGAAGACCTGTTCAAAACCTTAATTCTTTCATCTCAGAGCTGCTGTTTGAACTTTGGGCTTGGCTTGCAGAGCTCTGGGAGTGATGGTGGTTGTTGAGCTCTTTCCAGGGTGTCCTCCATGCAAGCTCCTGCAGCGATTACCCATCAGTTGTCAAGCTCTTTGCGCTTACTGACACGATAAAAATCAATTAGTTAATAATTACCACAGTAGTACACCACCATTTAATTACCAGTTGGTGAGTGAGTGGCAGGGGTTTAGCCTGAAACCTGGGAAATAGAAGAGGCTTTGATCCTAGCCTATGGTCTTGGAAATTGGAAGAAGAGCTTTATAGGGGCTGGATGGGTATTGGTGCCACTTCCAAGTGTGGCAGCTGGGAAGTTTAATTATAGGCTGGGAAGTCAGTTAGGGATTAAGGAGAGTGTTAACAGAAGGGGTGGAAGTTAATGACAGCTGTTTGCTGTGGGCTTCGGGGAGGCTGGGTACATACAGAACATAAATAAAGTTTAGGGCCAGACACAGGCTGCCTTTGAACAGTCACAGACTCCAGGTCACTTATTCCTTGACGTGTGTGCTTGGCTTGTGTGAAACCGTTTCAGTGGCTCACACATGGAGAGGTGTGTGTGGAGGGAGGGGGAAATTCCTCCTGCCTGTGTTGCTGAGATCAACAATGGTGCAAATTCCTGGGACAGTTACAGCCAAATCCTAGGACAACCTTCCTTTTCCATCCCTTTGCTCAGTGCTGAGTTTGGGTTTCTTCCTTCATTAGCATTTGGTCTGCTCTGAACAGAGGTTTTTTTTTCCCCCCCTTTCCTTCTGTGGCACAGGTTTTTCATGATACCAATTTCATTTGAATGAGGAGTGGGAAGGGCTGTGTGCCAGGCTTACACTGGCACATACATGACTTCAGGAATCTGCTTTCTAGCAGAATCCCAGTGTGGTATGGGTTAGAAGAGACCTCTGGAGATCATCTAGTCCAACTCACCTGCTCAAGCATGGTCACCCACAGCAGGTTGCCCAGGATAGCCATGTCCAGGTGACTTTGGAATCTCTCCAGAGAAGGACACTCCACAGCTTCTCTGAGCAACATGCTCCAGGGCTCCAACACCTTCCCAGAAAAGAAGTTTCTCCACATTGTCAGCTGGAACCTCCTGGCTTCCAGTCAGTACCCACTGCCCCTTGTCCTGTCACTGGGCAACACTGAAGAGTGTCTGGGCCTATCGTCCCACCCTTTAGCTCTTGCTGAGCAGATCCCCTCCCAGGCTGCTTTTCTCCAGGCTAAACAGCCCCAGGTCCTTCACCCTTTTGTTCTCAGAGAAGATACTATAGTAACCCAAGGTCATCCTCTGAGAGGACAGGAAATGGTAATGTGAGCTTTCTTTGGGAAAAAAAAAACAATACCAAGCCAAAAACCCTCAACCATCCAAAAGCTCCCTGCAGAATTATTTATAAAAAGCAAAAAAAACCCCAACCAAACAAAAAAAACAAACCAAAACAAACCCCAAACAGAAAAACAAACCAAGCGAGCAACAACAACCAAACACACCCAAAGCCAAACAAATAACCAAACAAAAATTCCAGCTTTTTAATTTGGAGGATTGTTTAAAACATGGAGTAGTGACTTGGTGGACTTTCTGCTTTTACATTGAAGAGTAATAGCACATAGGAAGGCTCCTAGAATCGTTTAGGCCATTAAAAACCTACAGTCCAAGATCCTCAAGTCCAACTATTAACCTGACTGCAGAGATAGTTCTGCTCTACGTTACGTTGAAGAAATGAACTAGGGGAATGATTTTCCTCTTTAAATCAGACTAATCTGAACATGTGGCACCATCTCTAAGCCGTTTCAGAGAGCTGTAGATGCACAGCATCTTCCTTGAGAATGAAAAGCTTGTGGGTAAGAGCAGAGGGGATCTGGATATCACCAAGTGTTGGGTGGGTGGGTGCTGAGGGGGCTCAAGTATTTGCATCTTTCTCTTTGGTTGGTTCATGGTCCTTGGGAAGCTCTCTGGCAGTGGAAAGAAAATGTTTTATGTGGCATTTGAAGTGCTGGACAAGAATTCACAGCAGGCAGTTCCTCTCCTCTGAAGTTTGAGGGAGGGGAAAAAAAAAAGAGAAAAAAAACTCAAATCGAGCTCATTTTTAGGGACGGTGAAGCTTGAACCTGCTTTACTTAAGGTCATGTCAGTGCAGGTCAAGCAACATGCCGAGCTGCAGATGAAATCATAAGAAGGAAACCCAACCTTCCATCTTCCTGAAAGCTTTTATGAGACTGTAAATGGTGACAAATGGGGTGAAACAGGGAGGAACCTTCAGCGCGTGTGTTTTTGGTGGCGTGCCCTTGGCTATGCCCTTCTGTGTGAGCAAGAGAAGAAACCCTTGACATGCTCAGCCTGCAGGCTGATGAGCTCTTTTGGGTTAGTTTGCCCCAGTTGATTCTTTCCCCCTATCCCAGCTTGGAAAATCCGTTAATTGTAGCTGTAATTTTGAGGCTGAGATGCAGTTCAGGCCACAAAGGATCCTGCCATGTTTCCAGACGTATTTAGTGCTAATGGATTAGACACAAAAGTCTCTGAACCCCACCCTGAAATATTGCAAGCAGCTTTTCTTCTTCAGAACTCCTGAATATATCCCAAGTCCACACTTGCATGTACTTGAGGCAGCTGGAACTAACTTTGCTGCAAGCTTTCACTTGTCTGGATGCCAACCATTGTCTAGCCACTGGTTGAAACCAAATGGTATTGGATATTGGCATCCCATGCCCATGACATGTCTGCTGTTGGTACTAAAATATGATACATTATGTAAGCTGAGCATTTGTTCCTTCTGAAGAATCACTGAATCACAGGATCAATTTGGTTGGAAAGAGACTTCTAAGATCACCAAGTTCAACCATGAACTGCCCAGCACTTCCAGCTCACAGTTAAATGATGGCTTTGAAACCCCTCCAGGGATGGGGACTCTACTATTGCCCTGGACAGATTGGTCTGGGACTTGATAACCCTATTCTATTCTATTCTATTCTATTCTATTCTATTCTATTCTATTCTATTCTATTCTATTCTATTCTATTCTATTCTATTCTATTTCGGAATAAGTAGTTCTTCACGTCCAACCTAACCCTCCCTTGGGGCACAACTGGAGGCTGTTTCCTTTTGTCCTGTTGCTTTCTCCTTGGGAGAAGAGACCATATCCCACCTGTCTCCAGCATTCTATCAGGGAGTTGTAGAGAGCCAGCAGGTCACCCCTGAGCCTCCTTTTCTCCAGGCTGAACAGCCCCAGTTGCCTCAGCTGCTCCTCACAGAATCTGTTCTCCAGACCCTTTACCAGCTTCACTCCCTCCTCTGGACGTGCTGCAGCACCTCAATGTCCTTCTTGGAGCAAATGGCCCAAAACTGACCCCAGTGTTCAAAGTGGCCTCACCAGTGTTGAGTGCAGGGGCACAATCACTTCCCTAGTCCTGTTGGCCACACTATTGCTGATGCAGGCCAGGATGCCAGTGAGCATCTTGGCCATCTGGACACAGACTGGTTCATGTTCAGCCATCTAGAAACCAGTATCGAAACTTCTTAAAACACAGGAGTCCTCCTCACTCGGTATTCTGTTTTTCATCTAGCAGGAAGCTCATTTCAGGAGTGCATTAAGATGCCCAGGTTAACCCAAAATTGCAATCTTTCCTGACCATTTACCTTTCAGTTCAGGAAAGGTTGAGGCAAACATTTGCCAGCATACCCAAAGGGACCTGACACTTCTGTTACAAATAACTTTTCCCCAAAAGCACCACTTGCAGTTTGGGTCCTGGCTTGCAGCCATGGCTTCACCTAAGCACATTACAAGAACTGACAAGTAGACAGCAGTAATACAGACTTTAATGTGCTTGAGACCACAGGATGAGGTAGGCTAGACTTTCCTCTCCCAGGAGATGTGAGCCTGCTCCCCATTTATTAATAAGTTACGACACTGCCAGCACTGCCACTCAGGTCACCTCAGTGGCCCTGAGGATCTCAAAAGTTAAGAACATTGAGTTGTGGTTTGTGGAAGATGTTGATGGAGGTTCTCTTGCCTCTCTACTCTGTCCTCGTCAGGCCTTGTCTGCAGTAATGTGACCAGTTGTGGGCTCCCTACTTAGAGACAGGGAACTGCTGGAGAGAGTCCAGAGGTGCTGATGCTCTGTAGAGATTCCAAACCCACCTGGACATTGCAATCCTGGGCAACCTGCTGTGGGTGACCTTGTTTTAGCAGGGAAGTTGGACTGGATTATCTCCACAGGTCCTTTCCAGCCTCCACCATGCTGGGGTTTTGTATTGTGGTTCAAAGTACTTTGGATGCAGGGAGCCACAGTTGTTTCAATAACTCCTGTTCCTTCTGTCACTGAATGGCAGGAAATGCTTGCTTGAATAATTCTCAGCACAAGAGAGGGGACATTTTATCCATGAAATGAAAGGGGAAAAAAATGAAGAGTAATATCCACTTAGTAAACTGTTTGTTTTCATTTGAGGTAAAGTTCCGCTTGGGACATCTTTAGGCAGGAGGTTAGAGAAAACAGCGTGGGATTAGGAAGAGATCAGAGGTTAAAAGTGGAGTTAATAAGTGCTGTAACATGGGGAAGATACTGAAGTCTTTAGCACCGGGAGGTGTAAAGGGGAGTGTTGTTCTCAGCCATAAAGCCACCCTGCTCACCACCAGTAAGCCCAGTTGCTCTTCAGCTGAAAGTAGAGTTGGGATGCTGTTGCCAGGAACAAGGTGGAGTGCTAGATAAGGAAAGAGTGGAGAGAGAAAAGAGGCTGAGAGGGGGCTAAAAATAGGGCTTGCCAGATGAGGCAGAGGGGAGAGTGGTCCGAGGGGCAGATGCTGCAGAGCTGTGTCACGCAGCTGCTGGAGGCAGGGCTGGGAGCAGGGAGCCTGCCATGCAAGGAGGAAGAATTAGGTCAGAGGCTGGGGAAAGTCTTCCTAAACAGTGAAGCTGAGGAATAAATGGACTATGGGGAACAGGGAAGTGTCAGTATTGGGGGATTTTAGGTGACAGAGGCATAGACCAGTAGAGTTTAGACGAGAAGGGGTGGAAAGGCTGATGTCAGTGTGCAAGACACTGAAATGATGAGCCCTTTAAATAAAGATTCTGGAGCTTCCTTTTCTGGAGAGATTCTAAACCCACCTGAACTCTGTAATCCTGAGCAGCCTGCTGTGGGTGACTCTGCTTTAGCAAGGTGTTGGACTAGGTGATTTCCAGAGGTACCTTCCAATCCTCACCAAGCTAGGAATCTAAAAATCCATCGTGGACCCAACATGCTTGTTTTGGTCGTGGTGCTTTTGGAGTACTTGTCTGGCTGTATGTTTAGGGGCTGGAGCATCTCTGCTGTTAAGACAAGCTGAGAGAGTTGGGGTTGTTCAGCCTGAAAAAAAACAAGGCTCTAGGGAGACCTTCTTGTCACCTCAGTGCTTAGAGGAGCTGAGCAGAAAGCTGGGGGCAGACTTTTGAGCAGAGCCTGCTGTGACAGGACAAAAGATGATGGGTTTGGATTAAAAGGAGATTCAAATGAGAGAGAAGGAAGAGATTTTTTTACTTTGAGGGTGGTGAGATTGGCCCAGGTTGCCCAGAGAGGTGATAGATGCCCCATCCCTGGCACCATTTCAGGTCAGGTTGTCTGGAGCTCTGAGCAACCTGCTCTAGTTGAGAACGTCACTGCTGACTTCAGTGGGTTGGACCAGCTGATTTTTAAAGGTCCCTTCCAAGCCAACCCATTCTATAATCTCTCCTAAAACCTTTGGGAGGTGCTGCTGTGGGGATAGCTGATGCTGCTCTGGAGCTAGAGGAAGCATTGGTTGGTTTCTTCCTTCTTTTCAAACCTTTCACAAGCAGAGTTGTGAAGGGTAAGCTATGAGTGGCCCCAGCTGTGGTGAAACACACACATAGAGCAGAGTAGGTTGGACCCCAGCTGCAGGGTCCATCTTCCCCAGGGCCTTCCTGACAGCCAGCCAGGGGGTGGATTACTTCATTCATTTTTCAGTTCAGATGTAATGGCCACGTGAATACAAGCGTGGAGATTTCTGTCCCTGCAGAAAACAGGCTGCAGAGTGAACAGAAGAGGGGAGGGAGAGCCGAAATGCAGCTCTGTGCTTCGTCTAGGATCAGCCACAGCTGCCAGAAGATATTTTGGAGTGTTGAAGCACAATTTGTGGTGAAGCAGGGAGTAAGGCTCTGTATTTTCTGCATACTTATGAGTTCCTGAGAAGGCTGAATTGTGCAGTGAGATATCGAGATTGTTTGGTAAGCTGAATTTCAGAATTCTGAATAAAGGCATCCGTGGGTAAATCCCTCTGATAAGGAGCAAGACAGTTCCCTTTTTTTTTTTTCCCTCTCACACTACTATGTGGAATATAAATAAGTTGCCTTTTGCATGCAGAACCATACAAAATCCCAGCATGGTGGGAGCTGGAAGGGACCTCTGGACATCATCTAGTCCAACCCCTTTGCTAAAAAGCAAGGAGGTTGCCCAAGAGCACAATGTCCAGGCAGGTTTGGAATCTCTCCAGAGAAGATTCCCTATCCTCTCTGGGCAGCCTGCTTCAGGGCTCCAGCACCCTCACAGCAAAGAAGTTTCTCCTCTTGTTCAGGTGGAACCTTCTGGGTGCCACTTTGTGCCTGTTGCCCATTGCCCTGCCCTGGTTACCACTGGAAAATGTCTGGCCTCATGCTCTTGTACTCCAGCTCAGGAGGAGGGAGCTGGGGTTGTTGAGCCTGGGGAAAACAAGGCTGAAGGAAAACCTTCTCAGTCTCTACAGCTTCTGAAATGAGCTTGAAGCCAGGTGGGGTTTGGTCTGTTCTGCTTAGTAACAAGTCAGAGGCTAAGAGGAATTGGTCTTTAGTTCCACCAGGGAAGGTTTAGGTTGGACATGAGGGGCAATGCCTTCCCCGGAAGGGCTGTCAAACCTTGGAATAGGCTGTCCAGGGCAGTGATGGAGCCCCCATCCCTGGAGAGGTTGAAAAGCCATGTAGATGTGGTACTGCTGCCTGTGCTATTGGACTTGATGACCACAAAGGTATTTTCCAGCCTAACTATTGCATGATTTTATGGGCAGCAGCATAGATGGTGGAAGTTTTTGTCTTTATTGTCATCTTAAGGTAGAGAGAGAGAGGTGCTCTTAATTCCTTGTGGAGTTCATCGTGCCGAGGACCCTCCAGTTTCATTTTACTGTGCATGGGGACAACACATGGAGAAGCTTTGCTGTGCTGTGAGAGCACACAAACTGGTCTGAGAACACATAACTGGAGAGTAACTGAAGCCTGGAGAGAGTCCTGCTTACTCAGTGATTTTCAAGTGAATTTGCTCTACTCTGCAGATGCCTGAATCTGCCCTGAATGTTCTTCTTGTCCCTGCCTTTCCACTGCAACTGATTTGTTCCTAGAAGTCTCTGCTCCCACACCATCTGCAGGTCTTGGTTTGCATCCAACAGAGCATTGAACAGCTGGTGGATTTGAGGCTGTCAGTATGTGCTCTTAACTTCTGGGGGGAGAAGTGTTCAGCTGCATTTTGTAACAGGGCAAAGGATAACGGGGTTCAAGTGAAAGAGGGAGTTTCACACTTAGGAGAGAAGGAAGACCTTTTTTTCAGTGAGGTTGAGGAGACCCTAGCCCAGGTTGCCCAGAGAGGTGGTAGATTCTCCACCCCTGGAACCATTCCAGGTCAGCTTGTTTGGGGCTCTGAGCAACCTGCTCTAGTTGCAGCTGTCCCTGCTGACTGCAGTAGGGGTTGGATTAGATGAGCTTTAAAGGTTCCTTCCCACCCGAGCCAGTGCATGGTTCAGTGAGGTCAGGCAGGTTATGAGCTTAGAGCACTGGAGCAGGATCTATTTAGGTTTCATATGAAAGAGAAAATGTTGTTCACAGGTGTTAACAGTATTATGACCTGAGGGCAGCATGAGAATGCAGCTCAGCAGCCATGTGTCAGCAGCTTGTGCTACCCATTAAAAAAAAACAAAACTTTAATTCGCTCACTTTTCTGCTCAGTAAAAGAGGATATGAACTTTAATGTCACTACAGGAAGCTTGTTGTGGTGCTGGACCACATCCAAAGAACAACAATGAAGCTGGTGAAGGGTCTAGAGCACAAATCTTGTTAGGAGCAGCTGAGGGAATGAGGGTTATTGAGCCTGCAGAAAAGGAGGCTGAGGGGAGACCTCCTCATTCTCTACAACTCTCTGAAAAGAGGTTGGAGCAAAGTGGAGGTTGGTCTCTTCTCCCAAGGAAGGAGCCATAGGACACAAGGAAAGGTCCTCAGGTTGCACCAGGGAAGCTTTAAATGAAACATGAGGACCAATTTCTTCCCCGGAAGAGTTGTCAAGGCTTGGAACAGGCTGCCCAGGGCAGTGGTGGAGTCCCCATCCCTGGAGGGATTGAAAAGCCCTGGAGATGTGATGCTGTGGGACATGGTTTAGTGGTGACCTGGCATTGCTGGCTTAATGGTTGGAATTGGTGTTCTTAAAGGTCTTTTCCAACTAAAATGATTTTGTGATTGTATGATTTTTGGGAATTAGCACAACTTTGGGGTGCTGTAGGTGATACAGACTCTAAAAGGTGATCTGATGTCTTCATGGAACCTGGCAGTGATGCTCCTCACAAGGCCTGTGTTCAGGTAACAGAAGTCACACCTATTCTTGTTCTTCCCACCTTCTTCTTGATGCTCTTCAGTGATACTTTTCAGGAAATAAGAGTCCCAAACTGTATCCCTGATGCTGCATGAACCAGAACATCTCCACTATCATGTCTGAGACTGAAGTTTATCTTGGTTCAGACCCTTACGCTGCTTCATTCTTGCTGCCTAACTCCTGGCTTCCCCACACCGTTCTCACTTCTGGATACCTAGAGGAACCTATAGAAGCAGAGTTGTTTAGGTTGGAAAAGACCTCTCAAATCATTGAGTCCAACCAGTCTAATACCACCATGGCCATTAAACCATGTCCCAGAGTGCCATGTCCACATAGTTCTTGACCACCTTCAGGGACAGTGCATCTGGCTGGATGCCTTTAAGGTCAGAGTTTAACATATATGTGGGTTTCTGTCAGAATGATTTTCTCTCCTCCAAGCCTGGTGAGGATTCCAGCAGTTTCCTTGGTGGGATGCTGAGTGCAGACTGGACACTCTCCCTTCCTTCCTTGGTGCTCCAAGGGCTGTGATTCCTCAAATCAATAATTCTCAAGCTTTGTCATCCTGCTGCTGGGAACTGCTGGTAGGCTTCAGCTTTGGGGGTTTTAATCACTTGTACACCATTTTGATTTGTAATTTTTTTTCTTCTTCTTCTTTTAATCATTTAAACACTTTCTGAGGCTCGCTCATTAAAAAGTCATGCAGGGCTCTTTTAAAAGCCTTTCTAAAGATAGGCTCTGTCATCTGCTCCACTTTCTTCTTATCAGCTGGGACAGATGCCCCGACAGAGAGAGCATGAGAGACCTTACACCACTTGGAGGTGACTTTTGGAGACGTCCCTGCTGGCTGTTTGTTTAGGTGTTGGGTTTTGGTTTGGGTTTTTTCTTTCTTCTCATCTCATTATTTGTGCAGGATTAGGAATCCCATAGCAGTGTGTGCTCCAGTCACTGTTCTGCTGTTAAAGGTACACTGAGGTTTCTGGCTTTGGTAAGATCAGGTGCTGCCTTGGCTCTTCTCAGTTTTTCAGCCCTTACCTCACCTCTCTGGCATCTGCCAGGCAGTGGATAATGGTTTAGAAATGATTGTTGGTAGTTCCTCAAGCACTGTAGGGACATTTCCTTGCTGTGCACCTTCAGTGCTTGGTCCAGCTCTGGAGTCCTCAGCACAGGAGAGATGTGGACCTGTTGGAGCAGGGCCAGCGGAGGCCACAACAGTTTTGTAAGGGCTGGAACCCCTCTGCTGTAAGGACAGGCTGGGAGAATTGGGGTCACTCAGCCTGGAGTAAAGAAGGCTCCAAGGAGACTCTCTTGTCATCTCTCAGTGCTTAAAGGGGTTGATCAGAAAGAAGAGAAGACTGAGAGGAGATCTCATCAATGTGTACATGTGTCTGAGGGGTGGAGGTCAAGTGGCTGGGGCCAGTCTCTTTTTGGTGGTCAGCAGCAATAAGACAAGGAGCAACAGCTACAAACTGGAACAGAGAAAGTTTCACCTCAAGGAGGTGAACTGGAACAGGCTGCCCAGAGAGGTTGTGGGAGTCTCCTTCTCTGGAGACTTTTGAAACCTGCCTGGATGCATTCCTGTGCAGGCTACCCTAGGGAATGCTGCTTTGGCAGGGAGGTTGGACTCAATCTCTGGAGGTCCCTTCCAACCTCTAAGGTTCTGTGATTCTGTGATCCTGGGTAAACTGCTGTCAGTGACCCTGCTTTAGCAGGAGGGTTAGACTAGATCACAGAATCACAGAACCTTAGAGGTTGGAAGGGACCTCCAGAGACCATCAAGTTCCAGAAGTTCCTCCTAACCCCTG
>VWZI01021474.1:1260279-1332423 GCA_013396835.1 Psilopogon haemacephalus
TCTTCTCTTCTCTTCTCTTCTCTTCTCTTCTCTTCTCTTCTCTTCTCTTCTCTTCTCTTCTCTTCTCTTCTCTTCTCACCTCACATATCCTGACGTTTCTGCTGCTGCTTAGAGCAGCCACGTTCTTCCCCATATGCTCTCCCCATCAGCATCTTGCCATTATTGGGGTGAATGTCTCTCATTATGTGGAACTTCTTTTTTTTTTAACGGGTTGTATTACTATTTTTTAAGTACAGGATCGTCGTTTTGTTACATAACTTCCAAATTTGGACCTTGGCAGGGATTCCTAATAATCTTCAGAGATTGCCATGAAGGAGAAGTTTCCACGCAGAGAATTAGTGAGATCAAAGCAGCTTCTGGCTGTAAATCAGTAATCTGTGCATTGCAGGAAATGGTTGGTGGCTGTCTGTAGCCCCTTTAATTACGTTTGGTTCCATTTCGTTCTGTCGTTGCGTCAGGATTTATTTGGAATTAATTAGCAATTTCTTCTCTAATGTGATTTCCGCTTGCTGAATGCAGGAGATATTTCCACTGCTGCGTATTTATATATAAATAAAGGTTTATGGCTGCCTGCTGGGTTAAATTGAACTGAGGGCTCTGCTGTCAGCTAACTGTGAGTTTGGTTGCTCGGTGCAACCCAGGAGGTCTGCGCTCTCGAGAACAGGAGGCTTCATCGGAACCGTGGAATCATTTAGGTTGCAGCAGACCTTTAAGAGCATCAGGTCCAACCATTAACCAAACACTGCCAAGTTCACTGCTGAACCACATCTCTCAGCACCGTATCTCCACAGCTTTTCAACCCCTCCAAGAATGGGCACTCCACCAGCCTGTTCCTGGACTTCACAACCCTTTTGTGGAAGAATTCATTCCTCATGTCCAGCCTAAACCTCTCCTGGCATGACTTGAGGCCCTTCCCTCTTGTTGTACCTCTTGTTTCTTGTGAGGAGAGACTGATTCCCACCTGGCTCCAAACTCAACCTCCCTTCAGGGTGTTGTAAAGAGCCAGAAGGTCTCCTTTGAGGCTCCTTTCATCTCAGCCTTTTACCACCCAGCCTGGAGTTGTGCTTGGGCTTGTGCCTATGTCATGAGGTGCAGTGCATTGGTAGCTGTAGGTATCCAGGGGATTTTCTGTAAGGTTTTAGGATATAGGTTTTTGCTCAAGTGGTTTGCAGGTTCTGCAGTCTGATATCTTTACTTTGTGTAAGGTAAGGGTCTGAAAATAGTTCTGTTTTCTGAGATTTGATCTAATAGAAATGACCATAAAAGATACCATGCAGGTTTTGTGAAGCTGTGTTGTAATACCTTGATAGTATATTGATAATCCTCTTCCATTAGTTATCCTACTACAGCACTCTCAAACGTTTTTCTAAACCATTACACATCCAGTTTTAACTTAATTTTGGAGGAATAGATTAAAATAAGCTGGTCCTCAGCTTTTTCTCTTAATGAAAAGTCTTTATTTTCATTTTTATTGAATTCTGTAGTCAAAGTGACTGGGTTTTTTTGGTGCCTTAGACTCTCTAGTCTTAGGAGCATCAGTGTCAAGTTTGGATGCAGCTAATCATTTGGAATCTTTACATACTGAATTGGGAGCCAGAAGTGAGCTGTCCAAGAGCACATCTGGCTTGCAGAGTATTAAGTCATGTGTGTAAGGTGCTGTTTTGAGTTCCTTTTCATTAGTCTGTTTGCTGGAAAGGGGAATCTGATAAAGGTTCCTGCTGGCAACAGGAAAAGTTGAAGGAACTTCAGTGATTACTTTCTTCCTGTGCTGAAATCCAGATTAGAATCAGAAAAGTTGGACTTGATGAGCTTTGAGGCCCCTCCCAACCCAAACTATTTTATGATTGTGTGATTTTGAGTCAGAAGTAAGTTTACAGTAAGTAAACTAATAAAAGCAGAAATTCTCAGCCAATGAAATGTGTTTGACAAATTTGTGGACACCGTGAGCTGTTCTGTCAGGCCTGCTGCATACAGATAGTGTTAAAAGTTTGAGATTAAGATGCCATTATCTCTGACAGCCTTGACCTAGAATCTTCATAGAATCATGGAAACATTAAGGCTGGAAAGTCTGAAGTCATTTAGTCCAAACATTAACCAGCACTGCCAGGTCACCACTAAACCATGTCCCTCAGCACCACATCTATATGTTTTATCCTAACAGTTATGAGAATGGTGTGATGGTATGGGAGTGACTTGCCCCCTCCCCTTCTTGTTCCTTGGGAGAATGACCCCCACCTGACTCAAACCTCTTTTCAGGGAGCTGTAGAGAGCCACAAGTTCTTCCCACAGTCTCTTTTTCTCCAGGCTCAACAACCCCAGCTCTGTCATCTGCTCTTCACAAGACCTGTGCTCTAGACCCTTCATCAGCTTTGTTGCTTTTCTTTGTGTCTCTTGTCATAGAATCACAGAACGGTTTAGGTTGGAAGGGACCTCAAAGCTCAGCCAGTTCCAACCCCCCACCACAGGCAGGGACACCTCCCACTAGAACAGGTCAATGATCAGTTATATTTTATATCTGCCCTTCAAGCTTATGTACTAAAATACAGTTCTGGGATGAGTAAACATCTTAGGCACTGTCTGCAGTCTGCAGGAGGTTCCCAGACATGCCTCTCTTGTGAGATGCCATCATATGAAGGGTTGTGTTTAGGTAATTCCAACCTAGATGAAATGAGATAAACTTTAATACTGTCATCTGGGGAGCATGTGAGGAGTTGGGCTCAGAATGTGTTTGCTTTGCCCCTGTTTCCTGTAAGATAACAGTGTCACATAGTCATAGTGGTTCGTATTTGTTATTAAACATATTAGTAAGCATAGAGAAACGAGGCATTTGGAAATGGGTGACCTTGGGTTGATGGATTCCATCTGCTCAGGCTAATGAAGGGATATTGGCTCTAGGGAATTGCTTCCCCTAAAAGGTTTGATAATGCACAAGAAGTTTTCTCACAGAGTGCTCGGGGAGCAAGCGAGGACTCCTGGAACTGCAGAGAAAACCAGCAGCAGGGAGCAGCTCGAAGCATTGCACAGCTCTCCTTCAGGAAGGAATATTCCAGGAGAAGTGAAGAACCACATTTGTTGTTCCTTGAGAATGCAAACTGATAACTGGCAGGGAAAGGAAAACATGTTTTCATCTCATGCTTCCTAAAGCTGTGTTTTATTAGGGCTAATTTAGCTCACAATCAGTCAAGATACAAATGTTCATTAGGAGAGAAGCCATAAGGGTGCAAAAGGAGCTTCCAGAGCTGTGGTGGTGGCATCTGAAGGAAGACAGACTGTTCCTTCCTGTCAGCTGGCAAACTGGTCATGTATAGATTAACACCTCCGTGGACTTGGGCTGCTTCCAGACAGCAAGTATGGTAGCTGCTGTCCCAGCAGGGCTAGGGCAGTGATCACCCTGCTGCACTTGGCACTGGTGAGGCCATATCTCATGTTCAGCTGAAACCTCCTGGCTTCCAATTTGTGCCACTTGCTCCTTCTCCTCTTGCTGGCACCACTGAAAAGAGTCTGGCCCCATCCTCTTGCACTCTACCCTTTAACTCTTGGCCAACATTGTAGAGATCTCCTCTCAGGCTGCTCTTCTCCAGGCTAACCAGCCCCAGGTCACAGAGATGTTCCATTTGTTTGATCATCCTTGTAGCTCTCCATTGGACTCTCTCCAGTAGTTCCCCATTTGTCTTGAACTAGGGAACCCAGAACTGGCTATAGTTGAGGCCTCACTGGGGCAGAATAGAGGGGCAGGAGTATCTCCCTCAACTTGATATTCTTGTCTTTTGAGACCCTCAAGGCCATTCAAGGGTAGGTCCTGCCTGACCAAACTAGTGGCTTTCTACAATGCTGTAGCTAAATCAGTGGATAAGGGATGACCAACAGATGTCATCTGTTTGGACTTCTGTAAAGCCCTTGACACAGCACCCCCCAACATCCTTCTCTCTAAACTGGAGAGATGGATTTGATATGCAGACTGTGCAGCAGATGTGGAATTGATTGGATGACCACATGCAAAGGGTAGTGGCCAGTTCTTCATGTCAGATGGAGACAGGTGACAAGTGCTGTCCCCCAAGAGTCCATACTAGGACCAGTGCTGTTCACTATCTTCATCAGTGATGCAGACAGTGAGCCTGAGTGCACCCTCAGCAAGGCTGCAGATGATACTGAGCTGAGTGGTGCAGTTGATGCCATCTGGAGTGGCTTGGACAGGCTGGAGAAGTGAGTGCAGGAGAATCTCAGGAGATTCAGTAGGTGAAGTGCAAGGCACTGCACCTGAGTTGGGACAACCCTCCATGTGATACAGACTGGGAGCAGGTGAAGTTGAGAGCAGCCCTGCAGAAAAGAACTGGGGGGTACTGGTGGGTGAGAGGCATGGGCCAGCTAGCTGTAGTTGAAGCACAGAAGGCAAATCACACCCTGGCTGCACCAAAATCAGCATGGGCAGCAGATTGAGAGGGCTGATTCTGCCAGTCTGCTGTGGTTGACACCTCATCTGGAGCAGTGTCCAGATATGGGACCCCCAGCACAAGAGGGACATGGACCTGTTGGAGTAGGTTCGGAAGGCCATGAAGACAATGGGAGAGCTGGAGCACTTCTCCTGTGAAGACAAAGTTCAGCCTAGAGAAGAGAAGGCTCCAGAGGAACCTTACAGCTACATTTCCATATCTAAGAGGACCTACAGGAAGGACAGGAAGGAAGGGTTTGTAGTGACAGGACAAGGGTCAGTGGGTTGAAACTGGAGCAGGGTAGATTTAGGTTGGACATCAGGAGGAAGCTCTTTATAATGAGAACAGTAAAATCCTGGAACAGGTTGCCCAGACATGTGGTGGAGGCACCACCCCTGGCGACATTAAAAATCAGACTCAACGTGGCCCTGGGCAGTCTGATCTAGTTGAAGGTGTCCCTGCTCACTGCAGGGAGGGGATTGGACAAGATGACCTTTGAGGCTGCCTTCCAACCCAATGCAAACTGTGAGTCTGGCCTCATTTTGAACACTTTTTGTCAATCTTATTAAACATTTAAGTAAAAGGAGGGGGAAAAAAAAAAAAAAAGAAAAGCTAAACCAAGCTCCTGCCTCGTGCTGTGATCTTTCATCAACCTGCTTCTCTGAGTAAATATGGTGGAGTATGTGGAGAGTTCTGGTGGTATCCCAACAGATGAAGGAGCAGATGTACCGTGTGTGGGACTGGGTGTTCTGATGCTGTAGCCATGGTTACCAGGTTAGCACAAGCACAGCCCCTCGGGGGAACAGGGATAGGCTGCAGCAGAAGGGTTTGCTTCGGAGTGAGCTCGAAGCAAGATGCTGAAGGAGGAGATCACGAGGTCTAGGAACGTACAAGTGAGAAACATGAAAGCACACTCTGCTCAGCTGGCACACAGCCTGCTTCCTCAAACCCTTGTTTTGATACAAAATCACTGTATTTTTGTAAAGCTTTAAAGCTGGTTATGGAGTTTTGAGGGTTGGGTGCCAACCACGTGTTTGTGACAGAGCTGTTGAATTGAAAGAGTGAAGACTGGGAGTGAACCTTGCTGGGATTTGGGGCTTGTTCAGTCTGGAGGAGAGGAGGCTGAGGGGAGGGACTTCTTAGGCTATCAGGGAGTGGCAGGACTAGGGGGAATGGAGCAAAGCTGGAGGTGGGGAGATTCAGAGTGGATGTCAGGAGGAAGTTCTTCACCATGAGAGTGGTGAGAGCCTGGAATGAGTTGCCCAGGGAGGTGGTTGAGGCCCCATCCCTGGAGGTGTTTGTAGCCAGGCTGGCAGAGGCTGTGGGCAGCCTGCTCTAGGGTAAGCTGTCCCTGGGCATGGCAGGAGGGCTGGAACTGGGTGATCCTTGTGGTCCCTTCCAAGCCTGACTGATTCTATGATTTTGTAATCCCAGTTTACCATCTATGAGATGGTACTCAGTAGATCTGCTCTCCTTCCTTGACAGAATAACCAACCATGACCACAGAATCGGGGTCAGACTCGGAGTCCAAGGATAAAGAGCAGGATCAGCAGGAGAACCCTACACAGCCAGGGGCAGCTGAAACCCAGCCACAGGACCAGCAGCAGCAGCAGCCACCAAGTGAAGAGCATCAAAAGGCTCTTGAGCAGTTCTCGGCCGTGGCAGCTCACAGCACACCTGTGAAGAAGGAGCAGGTAAGGGAGCTATGGATACAGTGAGCTATGTGACCACTTAATGCTTCTGGAATATAACAAGCCTGGTGTGTTAGGAATGGACATGTGGAGAGGTGTTTGGTGTGGTGCTGCTGGTTGGATTTTTTTGTGTTATTTTGAAGTTCAGGTTTTTCAGCCTTCTGTCCTCAAATCTGAGGTCAGCCTTTCTTAGCACAAGGATGTGAACCTCTTGGAGCACATGCAGAGTGGGCCACAAAACTAATCAAAGGGCTGGAACTCCACTGCTGTGAGGATGAGCTGAGAGAGTTGGGCTTGTTCAACCTGGAGAAGAAAAGGCTGAGGGGAGACCTTACTGTAGGCTTTCAGCACTTACAGGAAAAGTGGAGGCAGGCTTCTGTGCAGAGTCTGTTGTGACAGTACAGGGGCTAATGGGTTTGAACTGAAGAAGGGAGATTGAGGTTTAAGAGAGGGAAGAAATTGTTTATGCTGAAGGCAACGAGACCCTCTCCCAGACTGCCAAGAGAAGTGGCAGGAACCATTCCAGGTCAGGTTGTCTGGGGCTTTGAGCAGCCTACAACTAGCAGATGCCCCTGCTGACTGTATGGGGTTTGGACTAGCTGACCTTTAAAGGTCCCTTCCAACCCAAACCATGCTACAACTGTGTGATTCTGTGAAGGAAGCAGGAGACATCTTCAATCTGACAATTGCATTAGCCTGCAGACAGTGCCACTTTTTAAGACACTGAAGATGTTTGCAGAGTTCATTTCTTCTTTGACACCTGCCGAAAGCTGATTTCATGCTTGCTTGTCTGCTGTGTGAGCCGTGAAGCATCTGTGGTCCCCTAAGCTTCTCCTGGTCCTTAAATGACTGCATCCTAATTAATTTAACTTTTTCTTGTAATGGGTTTCAGAAGAGCTTGCTCATGCTTTTCCTTTGGGTTCATCATTGCACTTATTAAATTTGTGGAAGCTGCTTTCTTTTACCTGTTAATAATTTCCAGTCAGTAGGATTAAGAGATAATATTCTTCATGGGTTAGTGACACACAGTTAATGAGGTACCTGCAAAGCACCTCTCTAAGCTCCACAAGGTTATGACCACCATTTGATGGCATTCACCTTTGAAGAATGGGATGTATCAGCCTAACTCCTCCTCCTCTCCACCCTTTAATGAGATCAGGCTGATTGAATTGGGATCCTGTCGTTATACTTGGTTGGGAGCACTGCTGGGGAAGCAGGCAGATGTAGGTGTCACGTAGAGTCACCACAGATGCTCCTGCAGGGGCTGATGCTGGATGTTGTCTTGAGTTGTAAGCTTTTTCTGCAGAGCTACAACTCAGACTTGTTGACGGTGAGGGGAAGTGGGGAGGGAAGGAGGGGTGAGCAATTTGAGATAGAAAGTGTTTTTCATAGAATCATAGACTGGTTTGGGTGAGAAGAGACCTTTAAAGGTCACCTAGTCCACCCCCACTGCAGTCAGCAGGGACAGCTGCAACTAGAGCAGGTTGCTCAGAGCCCCAAACAAGCTGACCTGGAATGGTTCCAGGAGGGGACATCTACTACCTCTCTGGGCAACCTGGGCTGGAATCTCACCGTCCTCAGTGTAAAACATTTCTCCCTTCTCTCTAGTCTAAATCTCATTTGGTGGCCTCCTTTGGACTGGCTCAAACAGTTCCATGCCCTTCTTGTGTTGGGAGCTCCAGAACTGCACACAGTGCTGCAGGTGGGGTGTGAGGAGAGCAGAGCAAAGGGGCAGAATCTCCTCCCTTGCCCTGCTGCCCACAGCTGCTCTTGCTGCAGCCCAGCACACAGTTGCTGTCTGGGCTGCATGAACACTGCAGCCTCATCTTAAGCTTTGCATCAGCCCAGACCCCCAGGTCCTGTTCCTCAGGGCTGCTCTCAGCCATTCCCCACCCAGCCTGGAGCTGTGCTCTGACCCAGGTGCAGGACCTTACACTTGGCCTTGTTGAATATCATGAGGTTGGCCTGGGCACACCTCTGCAGCCTGTTCAGGTGCCTCTGGAGACAGAGATGCTTATGCCCCCTGAAGCAAGCTGAGCTTTAGAAAGGTGTCCACATCACTGAAAACACTGCAAACCCTCAGCATCAAAATGTGTTGGAGAAGAGTTGTGGAGAAAATCCAACTGCCCTTCCAGGGTTCAAAAACTATTTTCTGAGTGCATGGATTTCTCAGTGGCCACTTTCATTTTTATTCCTCGATACTAGGATGTCAGGTTTCTTTAGGGAGAAGAGGCTTAATCCAGTCTGAAGGTCCCTCAAGTGCCTGAACGTGTCAGCATGGTTTGGGGGATCTTCTCTAACAATTCTTGGCATGTTTTGTTCTCTAGACACAGAAGAGAAAATCCCTTTGTATGATTTTAAACAGGACTCATTCCCTTCATCTTAAGGGAGGCAGCAACCTCAACAAACTAAATAATCTCCACATCATTAAAATAAAACAGTCATAAATAAGACTTCTGCTGTGATCTTGAGTCCCTGAGTGTCTTCAAGTGAAGGAAAGCAATCACCATAATCCATAAGAACTCACAGGTGAGCTCTCCTCTAAATCACAGCCCCTGTGAGCATTAAATGCTCCATCAGCAGCTAATCCAGTGACATACTCTGGGCCTTCATCTCCCACCAGCCCTGCCAGGACGTTGACATCCAGGCACGGAGCTGGTTTCCAGGTGCTGGAAGGAGAAAGTCCTTCAGTGCTGGAAGGAGAACATTCTCCAGCTGGAGCTAGGTGGGGGGAAGAGCCGAGGAAGAGCCAGCTGGAACTGGCATGCTCCTGAGAAAGAACATCCATGGCTCAGGGGATGAGGTGGATTTGGAAAGCAGCTTTTAGGTTGCTTTTTGATCTTTGCAGTCGCACTTTCTTGTGGTGCCTCCACCAAGGGAAGCCAGGAGACCTCTGCTGTGTCCTTTCTTTCTTTCTGGGGCTTGGGTGGGAGCTGGCAAGTTAAAATCACAGTGATAGAATCATTTTGTTTAGAAGAGGCTTTTAAGATCAAGTCCAACCACTCACCCAGCACTGCCAGGTCATCACCAAGTTCCCCTTTCATTTATTCACCCAGAAGCAGAGGGGAAGGAGATGGTTTCTTTGCCTGGCATCTCAGGGCTCTGTGATGCAAGGTTGTGCTGGTCTCAAAGCAGATTAAAGCTTTTGGACGGATTTGCTCCATTCTCATGAAGGTTTATTAGACACAATGAATGGAAACAGATGTGGAGGATTAATTTATTTCCAGCAATGCTTGTTGCTTAACACACTGAAATCATTCAGAGCCAATACAGGTTTGGTTTTTCCTTGCAGCAAGATAGCAGAAAGTTGCTATTTATTTTATTTTATTTTATTTTACTCTATTTTATTTACTTTTTTTTAATTTACTTTATTTTATTTTTATTTATTTGATTTCATTATTGCAATTTGGTTTAGCTTGTTTTGTTTTGATTTATTTCATTTTAATGTAATATTACATTAGGTGTTATTTCACTCCAGCTGAGCTTTTGTTTGGAGGCTCTCAGACTCAAAACTGCTGAGAAGCAGGGTGACTTCTCATCCCTCTGCTCTGCCCTAATGAGACCACAGCTGCAGTAATGGGTCCAGCTCTGGACTCCCCAGTTCAAGAGAGACAGGGACGTACTGGAGAGACTGCAGTGGAAGCTCCAAAGATGCTGAGGAGGCCTGGAGCATCTCTGTGAGGAGGACAGGCCAGGAGACCTGGGTCTTGCTTAGCCTGGAGAAGAGCAGCCTAAGACATGATCTCTCAGTGCTGATCGAGAGCTAAAGGGTGGGGAGCAATAGGATGGAGCCAGATTCACTGGTGCCCAGCTACAGGGCTAGGGGCAATGGGCACAAACTGCAACCCCAGGAGGTTCCATCTGGATATGAGGAAAAAATTCTTCGCTGTGTATGTGCCAGAGCCCTGGAGTAGGCTGCCCAGAAAGGTTGTGGAGTCTTCTCTGGGTAGATGCTTAACACTCCTGAGCATTGTGATCCTGGGCAACTTTGTGTGGTGACTGATTTAGCAGGAAGGTTGGTCTAGATGATCCCTAGAGGTCCCTTCCAAACCTCACCACGCTGAGGTTATGACTGTGGCACAGTGCTGCTGCTAGGAAGGGTGAATCACTGTGGAGCGAGGCTGTGCTCCATGATTGCAACTCCTCCCATGCTCTGATCTGCAAATAAACCCAAGAAAAAGGAAGAGGACTTGCTGCTTCTTGCCCCTTTCTCCTTTCAAACAGCAGCTGCTTCTCACCAGCTCAAGGGACTTGTCAGGCATGCAGAGAGAGCAGACCTCAGCCTCTCATCCTCTACTTAGCAGCCATTTCCCAGCCAGTTGCACAGCAGATGCCCCTGCTGACTGCAGGGGACTGGACTAGGTGACCATTAAAGCTCCCTTCCAACCCAACCATTCTGTTCTTGTGGAGTGAGAAGAGAGGGTTGGGAGGAATATGAGCAGCATGGGCAATCTTTTCACTAGCTAACGAAGCCTGTGTCCTACAGCAGGATCTTTCTCACACAAGCCCCACCCTTCGACTCACTGCAGTGCTTGGGTGCCTGGTGGGTGGTGTGGTCCCTGGTGGTGCACTTGGTTCCTCTCCCTTCAGCAAGTGTGTTTGCTTTCTCCTCACAGGCCACAGAGAAGGAGCAGGAGTTTGCAGCTGCGAGTGCCAAACAGCTGGAGTACCAGCAGCTGGAGGACGACAAGCTCTCCCAGAAGTCATCGTCCAGCAAGCTCTCCAAGTCTCCCCTGAAGATTGTCAAGAAGCCCAAAAATATGCAGTGCAAAGTGACCCTCCTGGACGGATCAGAATATGCCTGTGAGGTGGAGGTAAGCTGGTTTGTGGCTTCTTTTGTCATCCTGTCTGAAGGAAAAGAGCGGAAATTAGCTTATTGACTTAAGCAGAAGCATGAAAGAGCTGGTGCTCCATCACTGCCAAGCACAGAACTGCTGCTTGTTTTCTCTGGAGGTTGGAAGATACTGCACAAATTCAAGCTGTATGAGGGATCATGAGCAGTTGCTGGCACAGCCAGAGACTTTGGATCAATTTTGTGTCACCACATCCCACAGCAGAACATAGAAGATTAATTATTTGCAGCAAAGGCCATCAACAAAGGAGATTTGATCCCATTAGGCTTCTCCTTTCCCTGGTAGTCTTCTGAACCTAGACTCAGATCGAGGCATGGTCCTAACAGTAATTTCAGCTTAGAGGTGTCTTCCAACCTGGCTGATTCTGTGTTCATACTGCCTTCAGTTTTGGCACCCTTGTTAGGTGAAGGAAGCTGAGATGCTAGAGCATGTCCTGAGAAAGGCAACAGAGCTGGTGAAGGGTCTAGAGGACAAACCTTCTAGGAGCAGCTGGGGAAACTGGAGCTGTTGAGCCTGGAGAAAAGGAAACGGAATGGAGACCTCACTCTGTTCAGCCTCCTCAAAGGAAGTTTGAGTCAGGTGGATGTTGTGATAGGATGAGAGCAAAGGGCCCCAGGTTGCACCAGAGGAGGTTTAGGTTGGGTGTTAGGAGAAACTCTTCCCTGAAAGAGTTCACAAACACTGGAATGGGTTCCTCAGGAAGATGTTTGAATCCCCGTCTGTGGAGGTGTTTCAAAGATGCAGAGATGTGGTGCTGAGGGAGCTGACTTAGCACCAGCCTTGGTAGAGGTAGAGAATGGTTGGACCTGATGATCTTAAAGGTCTTTTCCAACCAAAATGATTCTGTGATTCTGAGCAGAGTAATGACTGTGTCAGTGAATCTTGACTTGGATGTGGGCCAGATATTTATCCCTCCAGAACTGCATTCTCTAGTCTGGGAGTTGGGGATGGTTATTGAATCCATCAGTTACTCCATGGAGTGCTTAGCAAATGACAAAGGCTTTTATGGATGTGAAATATTAATATCATTTAAAGGAGCTTATTGCTCTCGAGGAGAGCACAACCTACAGCTTATCAATTATGTGTTCATCCTGTTAATGACCTGACAGCCCAGATTGCCTCTACTCATGGATGGAGCATCTCTGGAGAGACTTCTGAGGCAGCTCTGGTTAATCCATTACCCTCCTTGGTGTCCTTTCTTTCAAGAGCCCCTCTTTTTTGCTTCATATTTAATGCAGGGCATCTTCACCACCTTCTTCTGTAGCTCTCAGCATTTCTCAGGGCCAGCATTTTGCAAGAGTTTTTCATATTGTATGAGATGTATCAACAGGGGGATATGTGGTGGAGCTAACTTCAAAGCTGAGCATGACACTGGTTCATCTAGCATGGTCTCCCTTCAAGGATTTTAAGCAAATGCCAGGTAAAAGCTTCCTCCTGAGGCCCCTCAGTGTCACTGCCTCTGTGCTGTGTCTATCCTCACCCAGAGTCTTACACTACAAGCCACAACCAGGTTAAGGAGGTAACCCAACCTGTTGGGTCATCATCCTCCAAACCCATAAACCAAAAGTTTACACCTTTGTGTGGGGGTTACACCTGTACCCCCATATTTGCTCTTCTCTGGAAGCCTACAGGTAGCAGCAGGAAGCTTACCAAGAGAGATGTTTGCTTTCAGAGGTGGCTTTTGGAGCAGAAGTGTTTGTGGCTCACTGACTGTGCAGTTGATTGCCCCTGGCACTCTGTCAGAGGGTGACTCTGTTTCTCCCATGCCATGAGGAAGCTGGAGGGTTCTGCTGGGTGCTCAGTCAGAGAGGCTAACATGTTCTGCTCAGAGGAGCACTGATTTCCAGCTGGATAGCCACCCCTGGTGGAGGTGGTTCTCTTTGGCCTCTCCCTTGTGCTTTCTTACCCAGTATCTGTGGCCAAAACTGTACTGCAGTACTAAGGAAATGACATCTCCATCAGTGAGAAGGTTCATAACAAAGGACACCTAAGTATTGCCCGGGTCCCAGGAGGATATAAAACCCAGACACACTGTATTTTTACCAGTCATAGAATCATTTAAGATCTTTGGGGTTGTTAAGCCTGGAGAAGAGAAGACTCCAGGAAGACTTCATAGCAGCCTTCCAGTACCTGAAAAGGGCTTAAAAGAAAATTGGAGAGGGACTGTTTATGAGGGCTTGTAGTGATAATGCAAGGAGGAATGTCTTTAATCTAGGAAGGGGTAGATTTAGACTGGATATTAGGAAGAAATTCTGTACAGTAAGGGTGGTGAGACACTAGAACAGCTTGCTCAGGAAGGTTGTGAGTGCAGCCTTCCTGGAAATGTTCAAGGCCAGGTTGGATGAGGCCTTGAGCAAGCTGTTCTAGTGGGAGTGTCCCTGCCTATGGCACAGGGGGGTTGGAACTGGTTGAGCTTTGAGGTCCCTTCCAACCTAAACCATTCTATGATTCTGTGACAGGGCCTTGAGCAAGCTGGTCTAGTGGCAGGTGTCCCTGCTCATGGCAGGGGGGCTTTAAGCTCCCTTTCAACCTAAGCCATTCTGTGATTTGATGATCACTGAGTCTAAGCAGTCCTCTGCTACCTCATCTGACCCCCACCCACTAAGAAGAGAGGAGAGGAGCGAGGCTTTCAGAGATTCCAGCTTTCCATGTGCTCTGCAGCCTGTCTGAATCCTATGGCAACTCCGTTTGATGTAGGGCTGCAGAGATGCCACAGCCAGGCTGCCATGGAAACATTTGCTTTCATTTACTGGTGTCCTGCATGATAAGAAAGTCTGAGCTGTACAGGAACGAAGAAGGAGTATAAATTACCAACGGGCACCAGCAGCTGAGCCTTTGAAAATCAGACCTAATTATTTTCCCATTTATTTAGATGATCTTACAGCTTTCTGATACCCTTTTGCCATCTGTGACGTGCGTACGCTTAGAGCAGGAACGGTGAAGGCAAATCCCAACCTGGCTAGGGAAGACTCTTCAAAATTAGGCTATGTGTAAGGGAGGGGATGACAGCTGGTCCCACTCCATCTCCTCATTAGAATGCAGTGGTGTTGAGCACAGAAAGTGGAGATGGGGCACGGAGGGAAGAGGAGGGAAATAAATCCTAGAAATAGCCTAGTTGTACTACAGCGCTTGAAACCCCTTCCTTAAAGTGGAAGAAACTCAGAAATTCAGTATTTCTGCTGCTTAAGTTGTACCTGAGCACAGACCCAAACTGGTGCCTTTGTTCTACTTAAAGGGGCCAAAAAAGAAAGCTGGGGACAGACTTTTGAACGAGGCCTCGTGTGACAGGACAAGGGGTGATGACTTTAAACTAAATACAGGGAGGTTCAGACTAGAGAGAAGGAAGAAATTTCTTAACCTGAGGTTAGTGAGACCCTGGCTCAGGACGCTCAGAGCAGTGGCAGAAACCACATCCCTGCAATCATTCCAGGTCAGGGTGCTTGGGGGTCTGTGTAACCTACTCTAGTTGCAGATGTCCCTGCTGACTGCAGGGGGTTTGAACTTAGGTGATCTTTAAGGGTCCTTTTATGATTCCCTTTTTATGATTCCCCTTTTGCACTGCACAAACATCTGTTGGTCTCTTCTCCGTTGTATCAAGTGACAGGATAAGAGGAAACATTCAAGATGCAACAGAGGAGTTTAAGGTTGGACATGAAGAACAATTTCTTCCCCCAAAAGGGTTGTCAAGGCCTGGAACAGCCTACCCAGGTTGGACTAGATGATCTTCCAACCTGGCCAATTCTGTCCTGTCCTGTCCTGTCCTGTCCTGTCCTGTCCTGTCATCCCCAGTGGGACTGAAAATCTGTGCAGATGTGGTGCTGAGGGGCGTGGTCTAGCAATGGACTTGGCAGTGCTGGGTTAATGGTTGGACTTTTATTGTCTTGGAGGTCTTTTCCAGCCTAAATAATTCTGTGATTCTGAGTGCTCCTTTGTGGAGACAAAATGGCATGGAGAATTGCGTTCCACGTGAATTTTCCTTTTTCCTGTTGAAAAGTGAAAGAACATGGAGCATTCCTTACAAAAATAAGGAGTTAAAGTTGGTTAAGAGCAGAGAAAAAGCAGTGAAATGGAGAAGAAAGGAGAGAAAGGATCTCACTGCCAGAAAGGAGAGTGGTGACCGACTTCATGTGTTTCTTTTCCTGGCTTGCAAAACTACCTCTTGTTGAAAATCCCTTCTGGCTTTCAGTGTGGCAATGGGGGGGGACCACACAGCCCCCATTGTCCTCCCCCCACCTCACTTTTCTCCCTCTCTGGGGGGACCCACACAGGAAGTTTAACAGCCCTGGATTTCTCCTCTGTTTCGAGGTAGATTTTAAGGTCAGGCAGAAAACTTCAGTAATAAGATGCACTCTAAAGGATCCAGTTTCATTACCCCCTGCACATTTTAATTGTTTAATGAATTCCACACAGCCTCCTGCAAGTGGCTTTCCATGTGAAACTCATTACTGAGCCCAAGAGGGGATCTTTTTTCCTTTTGACCCACTCCTTCCCTTACATTTCAGTTCATTTAATAGGAGGAGATGTGGTTTAGCTTTGTGTTCCTTCCTGAGGCCGTGTTTTGGTGACTGTGGCTGGGCTGAGATGCAGCACACAGAATATTTTCTGGCCCCAGACCTGCTAATTAGGGCTGACTTAGATTAGCCAGAGGATTTGGTTAAGATCTATGTTACCTGACACATGTCAGTAGGAGTCTGAATATGTTCCAGCTGAACAGAGCTAACGCACAACTCTCCAGGCTTGCAGAATCCTCTCGGTTGCTCTTTATGAGTTAAAATAGTTGTCAGCTCCAGAAGCTCAATGGTTTGGAAGTTGATAGCGATGTTGGCCAGCTCATCATCATCAGCTGGGAGACTGAGCAGGAAAAGGTCTTTTGCTTCACTTTGCTAACTGAAACAAAAAGATGTTTCAGCTCCCTGTAGTAGTTACTGTGTTGGTGGTGGTGATGATTCCATTGATGTGATTACTGATGTTGTTGTTGTTGTTATGGTTATTAATATTATGAAAATATTAGTAGTCAGCACTGGCCAGGGCCCAACATTTAGACAACAGCCAGGGACAGAGAAGTGATTGTTCCCCTCTGGACTCTGCACTGGTGACACCACACCCTTGAATACTGGGTTCAGTTTTGGGGCTTCCACTCCAAGGACGTGAAGGTCCTGGAGTGGGTCCAGAAAATGGCAACAAGGGTCTGGAAGAGCCTTGGGTCTGGAGAAAAGGAGACTGAGGGGAGACCTTCTCACTCCTGAGGGGAGACCTTCTCACTCCATACAACTCCCTGAAAGGAGGTTAGAGCAAGATCATAGAGCAAGTCAGGGTTGGAAGGGACCACAAGGATCACCCAGTTCCAACCCTCCTGCCGTGCCCAGGGACACCCTACCCTTGATTAGGCTGGACAGAGCCTCATCCAGCCTGGCTGCAAACACCTCCAGGGATGGGGCCTCAAGCACCTCCCTGGGCAACCCATTCCAGGCTCTCACCACTCTCATGTTAAAGAACTTCCTCCTGACATGCAGTCTGAATCTCCCCACCTCCAGCTTTGCTCCATTCCCCCTAGTCCTGTCACTACCTGATAGCCTAAAAAGTCCCTCCCCAGCTCTTTTGTAGGCCCTGGTTATCAGGAGAAGCTTCTTCACTGCAAGGGTTCTCAAACATTGAAGCAGGCTGCCCAGGGAGGTGGTGGAGTCACCATTGCTGGAGGTGTTTCAAAGCCGCCCTGCATCACATCATTTCACTGAAGAAATTTGAATCTAAGTCATTTCAGCTGGAGCCAAGCCTTGTGGAAATGAGGATGCTGGTGTGGTGCTTAGGGACTGGAGCCAGAAGAGGAGAAGAGCTTCCCCACAGCTCCTGACAGCTGAGAGCAGCTGGGCTGTGTGGTGTCCAGGGTAAAGGGCTCCTAACCTTGGTGGGAACACATAGCAAAGCCATTAGCCAGCTGGAGTCTCCTGGGCTGCCTCCAGTTAATGTTCAACTATTTTACAGAGAGTGGAGAAGAAACAAGAATCAGCACCAGGTTGTACTGAGGAAACAGCAGGTTGGGCTTTAAATCTCACCTTTAGGTAGAGCAGAGGACATGGTCATAGTCAGATTACATGCCCAAAGTTTAAAATAACAGAAACCCCCCAAACAGAATCAGAGAGTCACAGAAACATGCAGGTTGGCAAAGCCCTTCAAGATCACCAAGTCCAACCTGTAACCCTCCTCTACAAGGTTCACCCTAAACCATATCCCCAAGCACCATGTCCAAATGACCTTTTAAACACTTCCCCTCTTGCTGGGAAAAAGTTTCCTACTGTCCACTCCAAACCTAACCCAGTGACAGCTTGAGGCCATTCCTTCTTGTTCTGTCGCTAATTACCTCTGAGAGGAGACCAGCACCAACCTCTCCACAATGTCCTTTCAGGTAGCTGCAGACAGCAATGAGGTCTCCCCGTTTGTGCATGTCCTCTCCCCACCCATTTTCTGTGTCCAGTCCTCATATCTCCTGCCTTCCATTGGTGCTTTCTGGAAGTGATTTGGGCAGTGAAATGCTGATGGGGTTAGCAGACCAAAAAAACCTTCAGATTGCTACTTTGTGGTCAGTGGCCATTTTTCAGGATGGGGAGAGCCATCGAGAGGGGTCGACCTAGATTGACAAACAGCTTCAGCTGCCCTGAACCTGCCTTTTCTAGGGGATAAATGAGGAGCTGCAAACCTCACAGTGAAACCTTGCCTGTGGTTGCCTTCCCTTGATGTGTGGGTTGGATGCCAGCCAGGCAGCAGGAGCATGCTCTCCATCTGGTGGTCCACCAGCACTCCCAGATCCTTCTGCTTGGAGCTAGGTCAGCCCCTTACCTGTACTGGTGCAGGGCATTATTCCTTCTCAGGTGCAGGGCCCTACACTTGCCCTTGTTGTACTTGATGAGGTCCCCTTCTGCCCAGCTCCCCAGCCTGTGCAGGTGTGGCTGAATGGCAGCACAGCCCATCAAGGTGTCACCACTTCTCCCAGTTTCCTATCATCAGCAAACTTGCTGGGGGTTCACTCTGTCCCTTCTTCCAGGTCAGTGATGAATATGTCATCCTTCCAGAGAAGCTGCTGAATTTCAGGTCAGGCTTCTGCCAAGCCTCCTGGCATTTTGTCACATTTCCTGCCCTGCTGCTGTGTTACTCAAATGCCTGTTACCTGCTCCAGCTCCCAGCTGAGCCATCTGATTTAATCTCCAGCTCTGCTGCTAGTTGCTCTCATTTCATAGGTGGCATCCCCACCATAATGCTTGAAGTTGCTGCTTCCAGACCAAAACTAAGTCACTCTTCACTTTATTACAATGACATTGATGAGGGGACAGACAGACAGTCTGCTCAGCAACTTTGCTGGTGACACCAAGCTGGGAGGCTTGGCTGATCCAGCTGAAGGCTGTGTAGCTATCCAGTGAGACTTGGACAGACAGAGCTGGGCACAGAGGAACCAAATGAGGTTCAACAAGGACAAGTGCAGAGTCCTGCACCTAGGGAGGAATAATAAACTGCACCAGTACAGGTTGGGAGGTGACTGCTGGAGAGCAGCCCTGTGGAGAGGGACCTGGGAGTGCTGCTGGAGAACATCCATGGCACAGCAATGTGTCCTTGTGGCCAAGAAGGTCAATGGGATCCTGGGGTGCATTCAGAACAGTGTGTCCAGCAGATCAAGGGAGGTTCTCCTTCTCCTCTACTCTACCCTGGTGAGACCTCATCTTGAGCACTGCCTTCAGTTTTGGGCTGCCCAGTTTCAGAGGGACAGGGGTCTGCAGGTCCAGCAGAGGGCTATG
This sequence comes from Psilopogon haemacephalus, assembly GCA_013396835.1. Classification (NCBI taxonomy): domain Eukaryota; kingdom Metazoa; phylum Chordata; class Aves; order Piciformes; family Megalaimidae; genus Psilopogon; species Psilopogon haemacephalus. The sequence continues at coordinate 1,279,038 of VWZI01021474.1, forward strand.
AGGAGGATGAGGGGACTGGAGCACTGCCTGGGGAGGAGAGGAACAGGGACCTGGGGCTGCTTAGTCTGGAGAGCAGAAGACTGGGGTGGGATTGAATCAATGTTTATAAATCTCTGAGGGCTGGGGGTCAAGAGTGGGGGACAGGCTCTGCTCACTGCTCCCTGGGATAGGCCAAGGAGCAATGGATGGAAGCTGCAGCACAGAAGGTTCCAGCTCAACACAAGAGGCAACTTCTTGACTGTAAGGGTCACAGAGCACTGGGACAGGCTGCACAGAGAGGTTGTGGAGTCTCCTTCTCTGGAGCCTTTCCAGGCCTGTCCTGTGTGCCCTGAGCTAGATTGTCTGGTCCTGCTGTGGCAGGGGGTTGGACTCGATGATCTCTTTGGGTCCCTTCCAACTGCTGACATCCTGTGAGGCTGTGATTATTCCCTCCTGAAGATCCTACCTTCCATGTAGAGCACTCACACCTCACATGGGTGATTTTTCTACAGCTCAGTTGCATGCAGTGCTCCCTGGGCTGCTTTTATCTTTCCTTATTCCTCTGTTGATAGAGTTGAGTGAACTATTGGAGATGAGGCTGGGTGCTGAGGACACACCTGTGCTTGCAAAGCAAGGCTTGGCTGGGCAGCAAGATCTGTCTGTCAGGGTTTGTCTTCCTCTGGCAGAAATGGGGTTTGACCTGAAGTAAAGGAAGCTTGAAGCACAGGCTGTGCCATTTTGCCTGACAACCCCAACCTTGATGGCTTAATCCTGTCCAAAGGTACCCCAAATCTCAAAGCCTGATGGTCACTCTGCCTCTCCTGCCTCAGCAGCATCTTTCTGTGTGATTTCTTTCTGGGTTTTCCAGCCCAGCCTGGCAATGTAGGTCAGGGAGAGCTGTGTGGTTTTTGAGTTCAGATGGCGAGATTACGTGCTAAATCCGACTATGTTGACAGCAGAGCCCTTTCTTAGCTGAAAATAAACAAAGTGTTTATGCTTGATTTTTGTTGATAGATGCCAGGAGCTATTTCTGTTAGAGGCTGCCTCTGCTCGCTCTGGTGGTGCTGGACTGCCGCGTCCTTAGCACTCCTGGGGCAGATGCATTTGCTGAGCACACCCAGCTCTAGCTGAGAAGAAGGAAAGCTTCAGCTTGGACTTGAGGAACAATTCCTTCCCCAAAAGGATTGTCAAGCACTAGAACAGGCTGCTCAGGGCAGTGGTGGAGCCCCCATCCCTGAGTGGGGTCTCAAAGCCACGTTAGATGTCATGCTGAGGGACATGATTTAATGGTGGGCTTGGCAGTGCTTCGTTGGCAGTTGGACTTGATGGTCTTTAAAGTTTCTTCCAACCAAAACAAGTCTGATTCCCTGATTTATAACTGCCCTTGGAAAGCTTAGCTGGTGTGTTGAACCCCAGGAGACCCACTCAGCTTCCCCCGGGGTGTCCTGCAGGAGGCACTGGAGCAATCAGGAGGTATTAAGCCAATCCATCAGCTGCACATCTGGTTAAAATCCAAGCCCAAACAAGCTGAGCAAGGAAGCTACTTTGTGTGAAAAGCCTCCAAAAGCGTGGAATAAGGTTCATTATTTGATGGCAGCATTTAGCACATCATAGAATCACAGAATCATTTTGGCTGGGCAAGACCTTTAAGGTGATTGAATCCAACCAGTGGTCTGGTGCTGCCGAGTCCACCGCTAAACCATGTCCCTCAGCACCACAGCTACATGGTTTTGAAACCCCTCCACTGATGGGGACAGGCTGAGAGAGTTGGGGCTCTGCAGCCTGGAGAAGAGAAGGCTGCCAGGAGACCTTATAGTAGCCTTTCAGTATCTGAAAGGAGCCTACAGGAAGGCTGGGGAGGGACTATTGACAAGGTCTTATAATGCCAGGATGAGGAGGAGTGGATTTAAAGTGGCAGAAGGGAGATTGAAAGTGGATGTTAGGAGGAAGTTGTTTGCAGTGAGGGTGGTGAGACAGTGGCACAGGTTGCCCAGGGAGGTTGTGGCTGCTCCCTCCCTGGAGGTGTTGAAGGCCAGGCTGGATGAGGCCTGTGGCACAGGGAGTTTGGGACTGGATGATCCTTGAGGTCCCTTCTAACCTAAACCATTCTATGATGGGGACTCCACCACCACTCTCAGCAGCCTGTTCCAGGCCTTGACAACCCTTTCAGGGAAGAAATTTTCCATCATGTCCAACCTAAACCTCCCCTGACACAATTTGAGACTGCTGCTTCTTGTACTGTCTCTTGTTCCTTGGGAGAAGAGACTGATCCCCACTTGTCTCAGCCTTCTTTCAGGGAGTTACAGAGAGCCAGGAGGTCTCCCTCAAGCCTCCTTTCGTCCAGACTAAACAAGCCCAGTCCCCTCACTTCTCCAGACACTTTGCCAGCTTTGTTGCTCTCGCTTGGACATGCTCCACACTCGCTGGAGTGAGAGGTTGTGTGTGAGACTAATGGGTGTGCTGAGAGTCAAGCTGGGTTTAAGGAGTAGCATCCACTCTCTCTGCCATGCTCAGAGCAGGGCTTGCAAGCCCTGAACCAGATCTCAGATTCTGCAGCACGACTTGTGCTGATGCTCTTGGGCTGCCCAAGCATTTGATGATCAGCACATCTTACAGGCATTTCTCTAGCCGTGGCTGTTGCTCTCCCACGTGTAGGCATGCTGCTTGTGCCCCTTGTGCCACTCTGCTTTGTGCTTGACCTGCAGCTTCACCTCGGAGGGCAAACCCTCAGGAGCTTGTGTGATGCCAGCCCTGGCGTGATCTCTGCTGCAGAAGGCAAACCTCCCTCGTTTGGGTCGGTGCCAGACTCAGGAGTAGGTCACCAATCTTCTTACTGGGATTTAGCAGTTTTTTTAGATTAGTGCTGGCTTTTGAGGACTGCGAGCTCAAAGGGCATTAAGGAAGGTTGCCCCTGATAAAAACCATGTCACGTTACACAATGTCATTGACACTGGCTGCAGGTGTGTGGCTGCAGCAGCACCAGCAGCATCTCCTCGTGCCAAAGGCCTTCCCAAGACGAGGAAAGTCTTTTTAACACAGCTTTGGCACCTGAAATTGCCAGGTTCTTCGTTCCTCCCACATTTGGCCAGGAAGAAAAGGATGTGGGGGGTAAAGATGAGCCAGCATTGTGTCCTGGTGGCCAAGAAGGCCAACAGCATTGTGCTGTGGATCAGTTGTAGTGTGCCCACCAAGAGCAGGGAAGTGATTGAAGTTGTGGAGTCTTCTCTGGGGACGTTCAAAACCTGCCTGGACACGTTCCTGTGTGACCTACTACTAGAGTCACAGAGATGATCCTGATCTGGCAGGGGCAATTGCACTAGATGATCTTTGGAGGTCCCTTCCAACCCCTAACGTTCTGTGATTCTGGGACTGTCAATGATTAACTGCTTGTTAGGAACACTTTGGACTCACCATTGCAGTGAGAACTCTCCTCCCATAAATTCCCCCAGCTGAGCCTCCAAATTGCTGAATTCCAACCTCCTGACAACACACTTTCTCATTCTTTCCTCATGAATTACCCAATTCACATGAAAATATGGCCAGTCCCAGAAAAAAACAAACAGAGAGAACCCCAAGCACGTTAGAATCATGGAATCGTTTTGACTGGGAGAGAGCTTTGAGCCCAACCAATTACCCAGCACTGCCAGGTCACCACTAAACTATGTCCCTCAGCACCACATCTACACAGCTTGTAAGCCTCTCCAGGAATGGGCACTCTACCACCTCCCTGAGCAGCCAGTTCCAGGCCTCTCCAGCTCTTGAGGAAGAAGCTGTGTCTTCATGGACAGCTATGGACAAGCTCTTTCTCTTTTAAATAGGGGTCCACAGGTGTGTTACCTTTAGTCTGGAACAAGGGAGGCTGGGGGAAGACCTCCTCACTCTCTACAGCTCTGAGAGGAGGTTGGAGTGAGGTGGGGATCAGTCTCTTCTCCCTAGTTACAAGTGACAGGACAAAAAGAAGTGGCCTCAAAGTGCATCAGAAAGGTTTAGGTTGGAACATGTAAGAACCTTCTTTACTCAAAGGGTTCTGAAACCCTGGAACAGGCTCCCCAGGGAGATGGTTGAATTCCCACCCCTGGAGACACGCAGGTGTGGTGCTGAGGGACATGGTTTAGCAGCAGCCTTGGCAGAGTTAGAGAATGGTTGGACTTGATGATCTTAGAGGTCTTTTCCAACCAAAACCAGTTCTATAATTCTACTTGTTCATCTTAGAATCAGAGAATTGTTTAGGTTGGAAGGGACCTCAAAGCTCAGCCAGTTCCAAGCCCCCACCATTGGCAGGGAGAGAGCAGAGCAAAGGGGCAGAATCCCTTCCCTTGCCCTGCTGCCCATGCTGCTCTTGCTGCTCCTTGACTGAGCAGAAGTTTCATTTCATGATGTGCCTTGACCTTGCAGTTAACCACACTGTGGAGCTGATGGTCATTGATGCCCAAACCAAATCCTGTTGTAGCTCTTTGGCTGTGAGACTCTTTCTGAATGTGACCTGCTGTGGTTTGTATCAGGCAGGAGATACTTTTCCACCTGCATGCTGCAGCCAGCCCTGGCTCAGCGTTTTGCATCCACATGAGACTGCAGCACTGGATGCAAAAATAGAACCTCTCCAAAATGCGACACTTGGAAGGCTGCAATTGCTTTCATTTCCAGCAAGCTGAGAGGGCTTCTTCATGCATTTCAGCTCTTCATCCCTCTTCCCTGTCAGGCAGAGGAAGGTAATCTGCTCATCAGTGAAAACAGAGTAGGAGAGTGCACTTCAGTGCACTACACTTCAGTCAGGTCCACAGTGATTAACCCTTTAGTATCTACACAAAGGTGCATGAGGAGCCCAATATCAAGGCTTGAAGGAACTGGGGAGGCTCCTGGATCAAGCAGGACAATAGGTCAGGCCAGCTATGGGCATTGCCTGGCCAATGACTTGAAACCCTCTGAGATCAGAGGCTCCTTGATCTTGCTGAGATACAATCCCCATGCAGAATTGCACCTTCAAGGGGGAATCTGTCAGAGGATTGGATTTCTGCTGATCGTACCAAACTGGGAGGAGTGGCTGATTCCCTGTCAGGCTGTGCTGCCATCCTGTGAGACCTGGACAGGCTGGAGAATTGGGCAGAGGGGAACCTTGTGAAGTTCACCAAGGACAAGTCTAGGGTCCTGTACCTGGGGAAGAATAAACTCCTGCAGCAGTAGAGGTGAAGGGATTGTCCTGCTGCAAAGCAGCCCCGAGGAGAAGAACCTGGGACTGCTGTTGACAAATTCACTGTGAGTTAGCAATGTGCTGCTCTGCTGAGAAGGCTAATGGTGTGCTGGGGTGCATAAGGAAGGTAGAGTGAGGCTCTCTTCCTACTCTACTCTGCCCTAGTGAGGCCACATCTGGAGTCCTGAGTCCAGTACTGAACTTCCTTGGTCAAGAGAGACAGAAGAATACTGGAGAGAGTCCAGCTGAGGCTGCAAAGATGCAGAGGGGACTGGAGCATCTCTGTGAAGAGGGACTGGGACATCTGGGGGCTGTTTAGCCTGCGGAAGAGAAGACTTCTCTTTAGCTTAGGGAAGCAGGCAGTGGTGAAACATTGACCCAGGGAATTTTGTATTGTTTAGAGTCCTAGAGCACAGATCTTAGGAGGAGCAGCTAAGGAAGCTGGGGTTGTTAAACCTGGAGAAAAGGAGGCCTGGGAGAGACCTTCTCTTTCTGTACAACTCCCTGAAATGTGTTGAAGCCAGGTGGGGGTTGGTCTCTTCTCCCAAAGAAGAAGCAATAGGACAAGAAGAAACAGCCCTAAGTTGTGCAAGGGGAGGTGTAAGTTGGACATCAGGAAAAATTTCATTTCTTCCCCGAAGGGTTGGCAAGTCCTGGGAACAGAGCAGTGATGGAGCCTCCATCCCTAGAGGAGTTTCAAAGACTTGTGGATGTGGTTTAGTGGTGACCTTGCAGTGCTGGGTTAACAGCTGGACTTGATGATACAAGTGAAGTGGTTCTGTGATCTACGATCATTACTGCATCTCTCCACTGACAGATGTGGTTTCTAGAGAACATTCCTGTCTCTGTTGAGTTTTGGGGTGTTTTGTTTCAGTGTCACATGTATCACTGAGAACCCAGATGACCTGCATTTTCAAAATCCGGTACCAGAGATACTATGAAGCTCCTGCTAAGGACTCTGACTGTTAACAGTGAGAGATCTTCTCATCTAATGTGTCAGCAGTAAAGAAGGTTAGTGGGACACTAGGAAGCTGCCTTCCTACCCAGCTGTGTTCCTTACTGAGATACTGGGCTCTTCTGCTTTCAGGAAGTGGTGGTGTTGTCTATCCAGTATATTAAACAACAAGAGGATCCTGGAATCAGTCCACATTGTTACTAAAGCAAGAAAGATCTCCACGTTTGGTTTTTCCTCCGGTGATCACCCCTCGGTAGCAGCTCTGGCAGTCCATGACCAGGAATAGTTTGGTATCATCATTGATTGCTACATTGCACACTCAGAACACTTTGGTCTGTGGAGATACGACTTCAGCGTGCATTTGAAGGTGCAATTTCTGAAGAGGAGGAGAGATCTTCTCCTCCAGCCTCAAACCATGGCATATTCTGACTGCTTTTTAACTCCACAAGAAGACCTGAGCTTCCATATAAAGCAGATTTGCCCCATCCAGCTGATCGTTATGAAGCTCCAGGTCAACAAATTTGAAAGACACAAGGAGCAGAATTAAATCATTCTGAAGTTACTGCTTTGAGGCTTATTAGGGGGTTATTTGGAAGAGTCTTGCTTCATCTTGTGACAGTGCTTTTTGTTGTTCCCTCTTTGTTTCCCACAGAAACGTTCCAGAGGTCAAGTGCTGTTTGACAAAGTCTGCGAGCATCTGAACCTCCTGGAAAAAGACTACTTTGGGTTGACCTACAGAGACACAGAAAACCAAAAGGTAACTCCCAAAGCCCAGGCTGCCCTTGGGCGTGTGGACATCAGAGCTCCCCGAGACACCTTCAGACTCTTTCAAACAATCCAGGAGGTGTTTTTCTCTTCCTTGGCAAGGTCCACAGAGATGTCTTGAGCTGTCATAACTCAGCTCCTCAAGAGCATTCCCCATGTTTCCCTGGCTTCCTTCTTCTCTGGCACTTTGTGACATGAAAGAGTTTCATCATCTCACTGCTTCCCTTTCTTTTATTCTGTATTTGATGGCTGCCATCAGATTTCCATCGATACACTATTAAACAATAATATTCACCCATAACTTACTAATACTGTGGTTGGGATACCGACAGGCAGGGTTTAACTGACTTCTGCTAACTGCTTAGCTAAAGCCAGGCTTTGAGTCTTGACTATCTTCACATTGGGGAGACTGTTAGAAAGACAGAGACAATCTTTTGAGAGGGCCTTTTGTGACAGCACAAGGGGTGATAGGTTGTGGCCCACAGTCAATTCATAGGTTTAGACTAAAAGAGGGAGATTCACACTAGAGAGAAGGAAGAAATTGTTTAAAATGAGGGTGGTGAGGCACTGGCATAGGTTGCCCATCCCTGGATCCATTTTGGGGCAGTTTGGATGAGGCTCTGAGCAACCTCATGTAGTTTACCACATCCCTGCTGACTGCCGGGGGATTAGACTAGATCACCTTGGAAGATCTCTTCCCATAAAAGCCACTCTATGATTTTAATATCTGTCTAATTTATAATGCTAGATGTGAGTGATTCCATGCTTACTGTTGATTCAGCTAAAGACAGTAGGCTTCAGAAGTAGTTGGTAGCAGCAGTGAATCACGTTCTGCTTGTCTGCATCTCAACTTCAGTGTGAAGTAAATCGTTTGTTAAATTTCCAAGGTGATCTAAGTTACAGGTGAAAGATAAATAGATATAGATGTAGATATATAGATATTATTTTGGACATGTTATGATGAGAGACTATCAAAGGATAATTTAAAACATTCTGTGTGATTTTGCTGTTCTAAGGTAAACATTTTGAGAGAAAGCAGCACCAGAACCTCTGAGGAATATAAGCAGTTGCCCAACAGACCTCACCAACAGAAGGTCTTTCTGCTTTGTATGGCCTGAATGCTCTTCCTTGACAGAGCTTGGGCTGTTGCTGCTTCTTTAACTGGTGATGACTTGTTCACACAACAGTCATTACCACGAGGGTGGTGGAACCCTGGAACAGGTTGTCCAGGGAGATGGTTGAGGCCCCATCCCTGGAGATATTCAAGGTGAGGCTTGACAGGGCTCTGGGTAACCTGATCTAGTTGAGGATGCCTCTGCTTGCTGCAGAAGGGGTTGAACTAGATGAAGTCTGGAGGTACCTTCCAACCCAGACCATTCTGTGGTTCCATTTGTTTCAGTTCTGTATGGTACAGATCAGTCTTTTTGTCTCTGTTTTCCCTTTTTTTTTTTTGTTTGTTTGTTTGTTTGTTTGAACAGACTTCTCAATGTGAAGATTTGGGGGTTTGGTTCAGGAAATGGCTTAAGCAGACCCTTGGTGCAGGATAACACTTTAGCATATGTGTAGTTTGGAGTTGTGGTAGAAGTTAAGCAGATGTTTTAAGTGCATTTCCAGCCAGATGTGCTTTCCTGTACTGGAAAGAGAAGAATGTATTTAGCGTTAACAGATGGGTTAGAAACACCAAACACTTACAGCCCACCAGAGCTAAACAGCTAAAAGAATTGACTGCTGGCCACTGCCTTTATTGACATGCATATTTTTAATGTCAAAGTACTTAGCAAGTCACCTCAATCCTGTGCCACAGAACTTCCATCCAGACACTATCTGCCCCATACTGTCTTTGAAAACAGAGATGCTGATGCAGCTTGAATTCCTGGGTGCATGGTGTGCTGGTGTGTGCAGCAAGAGCTGGAGCTCCTCACCCTCCTGTTTTGCACCACACCCCCAGTTTGGACAGCTGCAGACTGGTTGTTTTTGTTGGGGGAGGATTGTTGTGTTCTGCTTGTTTGGTATTTCTTTAGTATGGGCTTGGTTTTTATCCCCCCCTGATGTATTTGTTTATCTTTCTTTGGAACTTTCTCAAGGGGAGGTTGACTTTTTGTTCTGGGCTGAGCGACAGGTTTTAGATGCTGTTTAAATATCTGTTTCACCTAATGTCTAGAGCATAAATAACCAATTGATTCTCATAGAGGACAAAGCAGCAGCAGCAAAGCAAAGAGGGCCTCCTCCCAGGGAATTCCATCCACTTCTTGGCATCCATCCTTGACATCCACACATCACCATGATGATTCTGTGTGTTGACATGGCCGTTCCCCAGTTTCTTGGGAAGGGACCAATAAAAATCCTTCTTCTACCCAGGTCCACATCTTGGAAGTTACTGTTCCCCCTGCCTGCTGCTGCTCCGTGGAGGAAGGGGTTGCAGACTTCTGCTCTGACTCATAGCACTGCTTTAAAAATAGTATTAGTTGTGTTCTCTCATTCAAACTGAAAAAAAGAAAAAAAAGGAATCATTTTCTTTGCAGAATTGGTTGGACCCTGCCAAGGAAATCAAGAAGCAGATACGAAGTAAGTTTGTTATTGGTTGTGTTGGGTTTTTGGTTTTTTTTGGGAGGGGGAAGGACTGGGAAACTTCTGTCCTGGTGTGTCAGGATCTCAAAAACCTGCATTTAAAAATGCCTTTCTTCCCTAAAGTGCCATCAGTGTTCGTGGTGATGGCAAAGCCCTGTGGCACTGAGCCTCTCTTAGGTGTTCTGTGGAGCAGCTGAGGGAACTGAGGTTGTTTAGCCTGCAGAAAAGGAAGCTGAAATGAGACCTCACTCTTTACAACTCCCTGAAAGAAGGTTGGAGCCAGGTGGAGATTAGTCTCCTCTCCCTAATGGTAGGAAAAACAGAAGTGGCCTCAAGTTGGACCAGAGGAAGTCTAGGTTGGATGTTCATAGGAACTTCTTTACTGAAACAATTCTGAAACCCTGAAACTTGCTGCCCAGGGAGCTCGTTGAATCTCCATCCTTGAAGGTGTTTGAAAGACACAGAGATGTGGTGCTGAGGGACATGGTTTAGCAGCAGCCACGGTAGAGGTAGAGAATGGTTGGGCTCAATGATCATTTCCAACCCAGATGATTCTATGATTCTGTTCTACCCTGTAATGAGTGCAGGCAGTTCCTCAGGCTGCTAACACATGAGCTTGCATCACTGAAAACAACTTGACATTTGCAGAGATGCAAGATCCCAAAGTCTGGCATTAAGCAAGGTAACCTTAGGGACTGAGCCACCTATCTAAATTCCTTCTCTGCCTTACTGCCAAGCCCCCCACTACCTCAGCAGCAGTTCCCCACTGTTCTGTAGTTTTCTGGTCATGCTCTCTTGCTTGTCCTTGCCAATTTACCTCCACAATCTTCTATTTTTGCTGGAGATGGCAGCAATGTGCTGAGGCAGCAACGCTCCAAGAAGATGCTGTGAGCTGCTTTGAGCAAGCAGACCTCAGCACATCACCTCCAGACTTCATTCCTGCTCTGGCTTTACGGAGTTTCCAGCACCTCTGGGGTTTGGGTTGTTGAGTTTTAAAGCTTTGGGTAGGCTGTGGTTTCAGATGGATAATTCCCTGAGCATTGTTTTCAGACTGAGGGGATTTCTTTAGTGTTTGAAATAAATTCTTGTTCCCTGAGGAGCCTCCCGTGGGTGCAGATCTTAATAAATAAGAGCAGAGCTGTAAGATCTCATCTGATACTGTAATTGTGAGAAGGATAAATAGTGCCTTCAAAATTATGTATGGGGAAAAGATACAAAATCTTTTCTTCTGCACTGTTTGGTTGGGGCATTTGAAGTTTGCTGGTACCAAAGAGCATGAGCAGCCCCCTTTGTCCTGACAGTGTCCTTTCACTCACTCTCTCTTCTCTTCCAGGTGGTGCTTGGCAGTTTGCATTCAATGTGAAATTCTACCCTCCGGACCCTGCCCAGCTATCTGAAGATATCACCAGGTGTTTAAAACCTTAAATACCTTCCAGAAGGGGCTTCAAAGCTGTTTGTAGTAGCATTTACACTCTAATTATCCAAGGAAAGGATTGCTTTGTATTCCCTTTGGCTTCCTTCCTCCTATGAGCCCATGGAGAATAGGCAGTGCCTTGGCAGAATGGGCACTGTGAGCAGTGTCTGTCCACCCAGCTAAGAAGACCTCTTTGCTTCCACCTTCAGCTGCCTATCAACATGGTTTTAACTGCATTTACTTTTTCAGCCTCGAGGAGGCTCAAGACTTTGCCAAAGAGACAACTGCAGATTTTTGGAGCACCTTGGGGCTCAGCTGCCCTTCAACAAACAGTATTTGGGGCAGGGCTAATTATTTTTTTTTTCCTTTAAAGAAAAGAATTGTCAGGTTGCTGCTTGTCTTAGTGATTTATGATGGAAACCTGGTGTGTTTAATGGGTAATTCTCCATCCAGATCACTAAAGGAAGTGATAACCTCTTTTAATAAGACATCTCCATCCTGCTTTGTAAAGATAAATTAGATGTTGCTACACATAAATTAAGAAAAAAAAAAAAACCTCTACTCTGCCCTGGTGAGACCCCATCTTGAGTACTGCCTTTAGTTTTGGGCTCCCCAGTTTAAGAGGGACAGGGATCTGCTGGACAGTGTCCTGCAGAGGGCTACAAGGATGCTGAGGGGACTGCAGCACTGCCTTATGAGGAGAGGCTGAGGAACCTGGGGCTGCTTAGTCTGGAGAAGAAAAGATGGAGAGGGGATTTAATGAGTGGGGGGACAGATTCTGCTCACTTGCTCCCTGGGATAGGACAAGGAGCAATGGATGGAAGCTGCAGCACAAGAAGTTCCACCTCAGCACAAGGGGGAACTTCTTTAAGAGTCCCAGAGCACTGGCACAGGCTCTCCAAAGAGATTGTGGAGTCTCCTTCTCTGGAGCCTTTCAAGGCCTGTCTAGATATGTTCCTTTGTGCCCTGAGCTAGATTGTTTGGTCCTGCTGTGGCAGGGGTGTTGGACTCATTGATCTCTTTGGGTCCCTTCCAAGCCCTGACATCCTGTGAGCCTGTGAACCCAAAGAACCCAAACCTTGGGTTTGGGAGTTGTCTGTAAATGAGTACAGGAACCAAAGCCTCTTGTTGGTACTTAGGCAGTGCTCTTTGAGGAAGATCTTCTGAGCCACTTTGGTGTTTGGTTGCAGGTACTACCTCTGCTTGCAGTTGAGAGATGACATTGTGTCGGGTCGGCTGCCCTGCTCGTTTGTCACCCTGGCCCTGCTGGGCTCCTACACCGTGCAGTCAGAGCTGGGGGACTACGACCCCGACGAGTACGGCAGCGACTACATCAGCGAGTTCCGCTTCGCGCCAAATCACACGAAAGAGCTGGAGGACAAGGTGATCGAGCTGCACAAGAGCCACAGGTGGGCAGAGACCATCACTAGGGGCTGTAGCTTGCCTTTAGGGGCCTTCAGTTAGCTACTGTGGTATGAATATTTTGTGGACATGAATTCTCTCCATAGCTTCAGTTAGAGAAGAATTTCGCACCGTGAAAGATCACAGAATCCCAGCATGGTGGAAGTCAGAGTCACGGAATCACAGAATGGTTTAGGTTGGAAGGGACCTCAAAGCTCAGCCAGTTCCAAGCCCCCTGTGCCATAGGCAGGGACACCTCCCATTAGAACAGGTCGTTCAAGGCCTCATCCAACCTGGCCTTGAACACCTTCAGGGAGGGAGCAGCCACAGCCTCCCTGGGCAACCTGTTCCAGTATCTCACCAAAGGAAGTGGCTTCCCCTACATTGGTCAGTTTTAAGAGTCAGCTTGACTGGGTGCCTGGCTATGTCATTTAGACTTTGCTATTACTTAGAAAGGTTGGACCAGGTGATCCTTGGGGTCCCTTCTAACCCAGTGTTCTGTGATTCTGAGATGTGGCCTCCCTAGGGCAGGGTAGAGGGCATGATGAACCTACCTGGTGCAGGTTCTGCACCAGGGTTTTGGCTCTGATGGGTACCCATCCACCTAAGGGGTATGACTATAGTTATGACAGGCTGAAAATATATTCCAACTGCTGGGATTTGTTTTGGATTCTGTTTCCTCCACACTGATGCTAGAATCTGGTTGCTTTTCCTCAGGGGAATGACACCTGCAGAGGCTGAGATGCATTTCCTGGAGAACGCCAAAAAGCTCTCAATGTATGGGGTAGATCTGCATCACGCCAAGGTAGGTACTCTGGTCCCTCCTGTTGCATGGTGCTCCTCAGGTGCAGGACTCTCCTTGCCTTTGTTGGACTTCATGAGGTTCCCTCTGCCCAGCTTTCCACCTTGTCCTAAATACATTGCAGACTTCCTCACTGCCAATTAAACATGGCATTATAGTCTGAGTGTTTTGCTCAGAACAATGGGGAAAGGCAGTGTAAGTTAAGCAAGTTCTCCTGAGGTAACCATTTTATTTTATCTCTGAAAAATACTGGACTCTGCTTTGTTGGGTTTCATCTGGAATGAGCCAGAGCAATAGAAGTTGGTAGGTGAGCTCATCTCTCTCTGAAGTGATGTTCTTCATTGAAGTCATGACCAAACTGGGCCTGTCTGTGGGTTAAGAAACCCAACAGGGATATTGGAAACTGGGCTGAAGGTGAGAAAAGCAGGTTCTGCCTGAGAAGAGGAATGTTTGCTTTGAATTAGTTCTGCCAGCAAGGTCTGATGGTACCAGACTAGGGGACAAGTATCTCAGTGGATGCCTCTCTGAAGTCACAGCATGGCAGATGTCTCTGTGTAAATGTTAGTTCATTAAAGGCTGTGACAGGTATTCAACAGATGCTGGAGTCACCAGCTGCTGTTTAAAGTGGTTTTCAATTACCCTGCACAGGGATACTACAAAAGCTGTGTTCAGATAGAGAGATGTGTCCCCTGGGCTGTCCCCACTCTGCTGAAGCCCCTCCTCCTATTCAGACACACAGCTGCAAGGACCATGTCTTGCTCCTCTGATGTTGCAGTGAATGGATTTCTGTTAGATTTTTGATTAGGAAACTGTACAGTGAGGTACACTGAGGAAAAAAAAAAACAACTTTTTATTTCTGTGGTTCCTGGCAGTGGTGTCACATGAGAATTTTAGGTTAAAAAAATCATCCTCTAAGGGGTGAGACCATTGCAGCAGGAGCAGAATGTTGAAGAGGCCACCAAAATGATGAGAGGGTGGAACCCCTCTGCTGTGAGGATAGCCTGAGGGAGTTGGGGTTGTTGAGCCTGGAGAAGAGAAGGTTACAGGAAGACTTTCTTGTAGTCTTTCAGGATTTAAAGGAAAGTTTGGACAATCTTTTCAATATGCCCTGCTGTGAGAGGGTGAGGGGCATTGGGTTTAAACTAAAAGAGGGAGATTCAGACTAGAGAGAAGGAAGAAGTATTCATTAGGGTGGTGAGACCTTGGCCCAAGTAGCCCAGAGGCGGTAGATGTCCCATCCCTGGAACCATCCCAGGTCAGGTCATTTGGGGCTCTGAGCAGCCCGCTCTAGTTGCAGATGCCTCTGCTGACTGCAGGGGGTTGGACTAGCTGCAGGAGCTCTGGAGCAGGCTGCCCAGAGAGACTCTGGAGTCTCCTTCTCTAGGCAGATTCCAAACCCACCTGGACATTGTGATGCTGGGCAGCCTGTTGTGGGTGGTTTTGCTTTAGCAGTAGGAGTTTGGAGCAGATAATCTGCAGAGGTCCCTTCTGACCCCCACCATGCTGGGATCCTGTGAGCTGAGCGATGCCAGGAGGAGTAAATTTGTATGCTGTCCTGCTTTCTATCTGGTATTTATGCTAACAACACTTGGGGTTTTGTGATGCTCATAAGCTTTTGGCTATACGTTTTATCTCGTTCTATTAATAAGGTCTAAAATTTCTTCCCTCCTTCTGGAGTCTTTCTGAAATGGAAGGAAACATTCACAAGACTCAAAGATCTCTCACCCTGCCCAACCTTACTATTACTTGCATGAATGCAAGCAGCTCTCAGAAATCAGGTCACTACGACTGATGCATTAAAAAGACGTAGCCTGGGTAGAAGCAGAGTACACAAGGATCTTTAGGATGGAAGGAGAGAAATGTCCAACAGAATCCACTGCTTGTTTCACAGGATTCTGAAGGAGTGGAGATCATGCTTGGAGTTTGTGCGAGTGGACTCTTAATATACCGAGACAGGCTCAGAATAAACAGATTTGCCTGGCCAAAGGTGCTCAAAATCTCCTACAAGAGGAACAACTTCTACATCAAAATCCGACCAGGGGAGGTAAGGGCATCTTGATGCTCTTCAGTGAAAGAACCCTTCAAAAGCCTGTGTGGTCACTGATGTGTTGATTCATCTCCTCTTACCAGTACACCCCTCTCTCTTTTTTTTTCCCTTGGGTAAGTAACTAAAGCAACATATCAAATCTTCTTTGGTGTTTCTCTGTTTACGTCCAGGAGCTGACATAAAGAACCAAATGTGACCATTTACATGTAAAATCCTTCTCCATATTATGATTGCTTTGGGGGTTGAAGTAACATACTGCTCACCATTGCACGATCACTACCAACCATCATCCTACGTATTAAAGTGGCCTCCGTCTCTTTTCCCCACTAGAAGATGTAGACCAGTGCAAACCAGTAGATCGGTGCAGACCAGTAGGACTGAAATCAGCGCAGAGACTGCTAAAATTAACAAGTCCATCACCCAGCATCCATCGTTCCTCGGTTGCCAGAGGCGTTCGCACTCCGGGCGCGCACGGAGCTGGTGCTCTGGCTCGGCTGAAGGCGATGTGAAGCCTTGAGCGCCCTCTTGTGGCTCAGCCAACCAGCACAGCAAATCCCCACCCCAAGAGCTGACTTCGAGCTAACTCAGAAATGAGATGGCAAATCCCAGGCAAAGGATGAGCTGCTCCATGACAGATCAAGCACTCACCTCCGTTTTAGAGAGTGGAGCTCTAATGCAGTACAGAAATTATTTGTACGAGGATTTTCTGGCGTTTCTCCTTTAATGCACTGTGACTGTTGGGAATCCTGAGTTGTGGTCTCCAGTACCTAGCATGGGCTGCTCAGGGTAGTGCTGGAGTCCCCATACAATGGTATAGGTTGGAAGGGAGCTCAAAGCTCAGCCAGTTCCAACCCCCCTGTGCCATAGGCAGGGACACCTCCCACTAGAACAGGTCACTCAAGGCCTCATCCAACCTAGCCTTGAACACCTTCAGGGAGGGAGCAGCCACAACCACCCTGGGCAACCTGTGCCCGTGTCTCGCCCCATCCCTGGAGGGGTTTCAAAGCTGTGTAGATGTGGTGCTGAGGGACATGGTTTAGTGGTGACCTGGCAGTGCCGGGTTAATGGTTGGACTTGGGGACCTCAAATGTCTTTTCTAACCGAAATGATTCTATAGCTTCGTAAGTGACCTGGGAGCTCTGGAGCTCTGCTGGTCCTCCCACCCCCTAGGGCCTGGGTATCTCGAGTCCTAAATCAAAATCTCCAAACTTGTTTCTCAGCAAACACAATTTGAGGAGCCGACTTGCCAGTCCTGAGTTTGCTTTTATCACTAAATAGACGCAGGTATTCCCAGTGCCTGTACTCAGGCTGGGCACTGCTGAAGCCCTGATGACCTCTGCTGGTCTGGATGTGTAACAGCCTCTGGCCAGGTCGTATTCCTTATGCAAAACCATCTCTGCAATCGCAGGTTCCAAATCACCACAGAATCACACAGTAGTGGAGGTTGGAAGGAACCTCTGGAGGTCATCTAGCTCAACCCCACCTGCTAGAGCACGGTCACCTGGAGCTGAACCATTCCATGTGTTGCTTCGTTGTTTTGCTGTTTCCTGCCTTATTTCTCTCCAATCTCCCTGGAAGGATTTATGCTTCTTTACCACCACTGTTTTTTCCACCTTTCCCTGATCACACCACACTGTTGCACCTACTTAGCCATCTATGTGTAGCCTTCAGCATGTTTCAGGGTTATTTTCTGGCACAGCTTTTTATCTGGAGCACAGAAATCTACCTAGAAAAGTCTCTTTGTATCCCCAGTCAACCTTTTTTCATTACCTGTCTGTTCCTCCTCCTCCCCACAAGACAAATCAACTAAACCCACTGTGATTTACTAACTGTAGAGCTCTTCCACTGCAAATATCCTTGATCTAGGGCTGTGTGAGACCAGATCAGTCCCCAGAGAGCGCTGCTTTCCTCCAGGCCATCATCAGGCTTCCCACCATTGCTTAAACTGGGTTAAAACACTTAAATTGTGGATTTCTTAGAAGTCTCCCAGATCTTCTCTGATCTCTTCATAACTCCAGGGCATAAAACATCACTGTCACCATCAAAAACCTCCTGCTCTTTGAGTTTCTACCCAGAATCAATTCTCAGAGGTTGCCATTATCCTGTCTAGCTTCACAGACAACATCTGTGTGGTTATGTACACAAGCATTTGTGTTCACCCTTGCAGTGAGGGATACTGATGGAGGAAATGAAGGTGGATCTTTGTACACTGCCTTAAAATGGATGCAGAGCCTCAAAGAAGTCCTATTTTTGTTTGGTTTTTTTTCTTTCTTGCCTAGTTTGAGCAGTTTGAAAGCACCATCGGGTTCAAGTTGCCAAATCATCGTGCTGCAAAGCGCTTGTGGAAAGTGTGTGTTGAGCACCACACCTTCTTCAGGTATGTGGATCACTTCTTCTACAGGTGTGGCCTAAAGCAAGGACAACAAAAGAGAGCAGACACAGCCCCCCTCCAAACCATGTTGTCTTCAAGCAGACATAGGGAAGGTTGTTGCTTTTTCAAGGTGGAAGGAAGTGTTTTTCACCCCAGTTTTTCATATTGTTTCAGATAGCTCTTCAGTGTTTCACATCACCATATGGTCCAGATTAATGGTTTGGCTTCATGCCATGGTACTACCAACTGCTGGAGTCGGTGATGCAGGACTCTGCTGCACTTCTGAGTGTCTAGTGAGAGCAACTGGTATGGGAACTTGCTGAGGGATGTGGGTAAGAGCTTAAAAACAAAACTGTGAGGCCGCATCTCTTGTAATGAGTGCAGTGTTAGGTCCCTCACTGCAAAGGACATTGAGGTGCTGGCCTGGGTCCAGAGATGAGGAATGAAGCTGGTGAAGGGTATGGAGAATAATAGGTGTTGTGAGGAGCGGCTGAGGAAACTGGAGCTGTTCAGTCTGGAGAAAAGGAGGCTGGTCCTCCACAGCTCCCAGAAAGGAGGAGGGCGAGTAAGTGCCGCACGGCTTGCTGTGTTTTAGACTCTTGCTGCCAGAAGCACCTCCAAAGAAGTTCCTGACGCTGGGCTCCAAGTTCCGCTACAGCGGTCGGACGCAGGCGCAGACGAGGAGAGCCAGCGCCCTGATCGACCGCCCCGCGCCCTACTTCGAGCGCTCCTCCAGCAAACGCTACACCATGTCCCGCAGCTTGGATGGGGGTGAGCTCCTCTCGCCTGCCTTCCTCTAAACTTCTCCTGGTGGTGGTGGTGGGTGGCTGCTTCAGATGGGGTGGCAAGCTCGTGTCATCTTCATCTCTTTGAGCTTCGGGTTGAGCGGAGGCTGTGAGTGCCTTGCATGTTTTGGGAGGGCGCAGAAGAGCCTTGTGCTAAATGCTACTGCTGTAGTCCTTACAAAGGGCTTGCCTGGTGGCTTAGTTTTTAAAGAGCAGGCAGAAACTAATTTTATTCTGTGGTGGTTCGGGAGTAATCTGTCCCTCCCACACACACTTCTGAAATCACTCAGACTAGACTCTGCCGGCTGGAAGTTAAGGAATGAAGCTTTATATTCACAGCCTAGTACAATGTACTAGCAGAGAGTTACAATATTCTGTGAGTAATTGTTTGGAGTTTGGTTTAGTTTGGCTTTTTTTTTTAATGTAGGGCTAGTGTTTCTGTGTTACAATTCATAAATTAATTATTTCTTTCCCAGAAGAGTTGTCAAGGCCTGGAACAGGCTACCCAGGGCAGTGGTGGAGTCTCCATCCCTGGAGGGGTTTCTGAGCCATAGAGATGTGGTGCTGAGGAACACGGTTCAGTGGCAGTGCTGGGTTCATGGTTGGACTTAATGAGCTTAAAAGTCTCTTCCAACCAAAATGATTTGATGATTCTATTTCCCTGGCTTCCAATTACCTTTGATGATTCTATTTCCCTTGCTTCCAATTACCTCACATCCTACATTCATACTAGATACAAAGACAGGAGTTTGTTTCACTGAGGATGGTAAGACCCTGGCCCAAGTTGCCCAGAGAGGTGGTAGATGCCCCATCCCTGAAAACACTCCAGAGCAGATTGTCTGGGGCTCTGAGCAACTTGCTCTAGTTGCAGATGGCCCTCTGCAGGCCATCTGTGGGAAGGTTGGACTGGATTACCTTTAAAGGTCCCTTCCAACCCAAAGCACTGCATGATTCCTGATTGCAGTCAGATGAGCACTGCCAGGCTTTTTCCATATGCTGGTGTAGAAGGTGTGAAATGGAGAGTAACATACATGGCTTCTTCTCCATGAGTCACAGAGGCAAGGCTTCTGCTGCTCCTGCAGTTTAAACCAGGGTGTGATTCAGAGTCTCAGCTACATCAGCTGTTGCTTTTGTTGAGCAAAGAGCTTGCAGTTTATCTGTGTGGAAAAAAAGTCTGAGACTGAACTCAGATTTGCTGCAGTTTAATGAGGAAAGGTGAATTCTCCTGCAGAACACCACAAACAAACCATAGCTGACGATGGAACGGAGAAGAAACGTTGATTTGGAAGTAATGATGACAAACCTCCTTCTCTCCACCTTTAAGATGCTGCTTGTCATTAATTATTTTGGAATCTTCTAATTCTGATAATGCTTGTTGCTGGTTACCAAGCAACTGGTGACCTGCTTGCTGTGCATGTGGCTCAGAGCAGAAACAATCCTGCTGCGTTATTTTGTTCCTGACATCCAAACAAGATGTCTCCTTCTGCTCCCTTTGCTTTCTTCTGCCTCCTAAGCTCATTCCCAAGAGGCAAGAGATCCAAAACGCCTTGTGAGACTCCACGAGGGTTTTATGCTGTTCATTTGCTGAAGTGCAAATGGGGCAAAGAGGCTTTTTTTTTTGGTCAGCGCTTGGCTGATGTGCTTGCTGTGAGGTGAATGTGGCTGCAACATCCTGCATCATGTTTCAGATATGATGCTGGTGCTGTCATTGCTAACAGATGCAAAGAAATTCATGAGTTCGACCAGTTCTACTGTCTTAGAAACTAAGAAATTAATTAAATTAACCAATTAAAGGGTTTTTTTTTAGCACTGAGAATGGTGAAACACTGCCACATGTTGCCCAGATGTCCCATGGCTGGGAGCATTTCAGGTCAGGTCGTTTGGGGCTCTAGTTGCAGATGTCTCTGCTGACTGCAGGGGGATTAGACTCGATGACCTTTAAAGGTCACAGCATCCTGGAATCCCAGCACGGCAGGGTTGGAAAGGACCTCTGGAGATCATCCAGTCCAACTCCCCTGCTAAAACAGGGGCACCTACAGCAGGTTGCCCAGGATCAGTGTCCAGGTGTGTTTGTAATGGCTCCAGAGAAGGAGACTCCACAACTCCTTTCAGTTGGACTTGATCTGAAAGGTCTCTTCCAATCTCAACAGTTCTGTGGCAAACTCTCTGGGCAAGCTGGCATGATTAAGGGACTGGAGCACTGCCTTATGAGGAAAGGCTGACAGACCTGGGGCTTTTTAGTCTGGAGAAGACTGAGAGGGTGGTTTAACAAGTGTTTGGAAATATCAGAGGGCTGGGTGTCAAGAAGGAAGGTTCAGCCTCTTCTCACTTGT
This sequence comes from Psilopogon haemacephalus, assembly GCA_013396835.1. Taxonomy (NCBI): domain Eukaryota; kingdom Metazoa; phylum Chordata; class Aves; order Piciformes; family Megalaimidae; genus Psilopogon; species Psilopogon haemacephalus. The sequence continues at coordinate 1,299,646 of VWZI01021474.1, forward strand.
GCCCTGTGATAGGACAAGGGGCAATGGATGTAAACTACAACACAGGAAGTTCCACTTCAACTTGAGGAAAAACTACTGTATAGGTGACGGAGCACTGGAACAGGCTCCCCACAGAGGTTGTGGAGTCTCCTTCTCTGGAGACTTTCAAGACCTGTCTGGAGGCATTCCTGTGCAACCTGCACTAGATTATATGGTCCTGCTCTGGATGGGAGTTGGACTCACTGATCTCCAGGTGTCCCCTCCAACCCCTAACATCCTATGAACCTGTTCCAACCCAAACCATTGTGACCTTAGAAGATCCTTATTTGGTCCACTGCACTGGATGCCATCACTTCCCAGAGTGTTCTGGGACAGTGAGCTCACTTGACTGTCAGCCTTTACTGCTCCCTGATACAAAGGTCTCATTTCTCCACTCTCAGCTGCTATGCCTGTGTCACATCAATATTGCCATTCTCTGTACAGCAGCACATTCCTTACAGCTCTGTTCTCCCAGATCTCAAAAAAAACCCCAAAAACCCTCTTCCACCCCCATGGTTGATGTCCTAGCTGGTTCTCCTTATGCTTCCTGCCTGATAATTGTGACAACTCCTTTTTTTTTTTTTTTATTAATATTACTATAATTATAATTTTACTACAACTTGAATGGCTTGGTAGACATTGAACAGCTGTGTAAGGTGCACAGTAGCTATACCAGCGTGTGTGTGCACAGCCACAGCCTCTGTTCGTGCTTACAAAAGCTTCATTCCTAGTAAACATTTTATTTCAGCCTTTATTTAAATGTATGCACATGCTCCTGATTTCCTGAAACACAACAAGAGTTGTGTTTTCAGCAATGCCTTGAATGTTTTACTAACCCTTTTGTTTTTTTGTGCAGCTTCTCCGCAAAGCTCTTTCAGACTTTTTTCCCCTTCTTTAAATATTTGCTTTTAGCATCAGTGAATGAAAACCATGAAATGTACATGAAGGATTCTGTGTCTGCTGCAGAGGTTGGTACTGGCCAGTACGCCACAACAAAGGGCATCTCTCAGACCAACTTGATAACCACTGTGACCCCGGAGAAAAAGGCAGAAGAAGAGAAAGATGACGAAGAAGGAAAAAAGAAAAGAGCAGAGGAAGTCACCCCAATTTCAGCCGTACGCCACGACACCAAGGTAGAGTTTGGGGGCATTTGGTGTTCAACTGACCTGCCTGAGAGGGGGACTGGGGGGATTTGTGCTAAACTGACCTGCCTGATATTGAGTTTGGGGGGATTGGTGCTAAACTGACCTACCTGCCAAATACTGAGTTTGGGGGGATTTGGTGTTCAACTCACCTACCTGAGAGTGGGTTTGGGGGGTTTGTGCTAAACTGACCTGCCTGACAGTGGTTTTGGGGGTGGGATTGGGCTAAATAGAGCTGTCTGAGATCACTGGGAGAAGGGCAGAATGGCTGAGGAGGTAGGATATAACTAGTTCCATGAAAGCAAACTCAAACATACACAATTGTATGTCCAACAAGTCTTGAGTCGTTATTTTTATAGTCCTTCTGTATTGATGTTTTTAAAGTTGCCTCCTGCCTTGGACTGTCCTTTGCAATCCATTTAACAACAGTGGGTTTTACAGGGAATTCAAGAGCTCAGTATGAAACTGCCCCCAAAACAGCCTGGCTCCTTTGGTCATCAGTTATATTTTATCATGGCTTTTATTTTCTGACAAAGCATCAAAATAGTTCTTGTGTGTAGCTCTACGCTGTGGTCTTTGTCTCATCCACATCTCCTGACATTGTTTCCTTGTATTTCAATGAGCTTTTCCCCTCTGTTAACTTTTGGTTATCAATATACCATAAGCCTTAATTTTTTTTCTGGTTTACAAAATAATTTCCTTTCCTTGTTTGAAGTTTTGCATTGAAAAAAACCAAAAAAAACAGACTTGGTTTTGTTGGTTACATTTGCTGTTACATTTGATTTATCCCTCCCCACATCCCATTCCAACATCACCACTTTCATGGCTGTGCTTTGTACATGCTGAAGTATCAGGACAAGGCAAATCAAACAGGGGAGCAGAGAAGATGCTGAATAACAGAGGTTGGCAGTGGAGACTAATAAGGTAGAACCCCCAAAAGATGGGAGTGTATAACATGTCCTCTTTTTCTTTTACATTGAGAAGAGAACAGAATATGAAATAGTGAACCTTGGATGTTGTTCCAAAAGTCTGCTGTGGAATTCACTTGCTAAACAAGTAGGATTTACCCTTCTCCTTTATGGACACAAGAAAAAAAAAAAACAAAACCCAAACCTTGATCTGAGATTTATCCTCCTCATTATGGGGGAAAAAAAAAATCCCCAACTTTTTCTGATATCTATCTTCTTAATTTATGAGGGGAAAAAAATTAATCTGAAATTTACCCTCCTCATTATGGGGGGGAAAGCTTGGTCTAAGATTTACCTTTTTCATTTATGGGGGTAAATCTTTGATGTGATATTTACCTTCTTCATTTATGAGGGAAAAGCCTTGGTCTAAGGCTTACCCTCCTTATTTATGGGGGGAAACTTCCTTCTTTACACTCATAAAACGGTCAGCATTAGCACCTGAGCTTCCAGCCTTGTCATACAAGGCCACAGTGAGCTACACAAAGAATTAAGTCCTCTGAAAGAGTTGCAATTAAGGTTGCAAACATCTGGAACAAATTGAATTCCTGAAAACTGCCAGTGAGAAAAGATTTCCCTTTGAAAGGGTGCTCTGTAGTCATGGCTTGAAAATAAAACCCAACCCTTGTCAAATTCAACTGGGGACTTGAAACTCCATCAGGGTCTGCGTGGAGGAACCTTGTGAAAACCAAATACACTGAATATATCCAATTGAAATTCATTCCCTTCCAAGTGTTTGTTACTTTAGGTCAGTGGGGAGATCAGCTGCATTGCCTACATCATCTGTTCCTTAGATCTGGCTAGAAACAGGCACAGATATTTTTAGGAGAATGTTTTGGTGCACAAACATGCACATGTGAGTGAGTTTTACCCTCCACTCGAGGTGGATTCTGTTCAAACCATCTGAAAATAGATGGAGAACAGAAGCCTGTAGAGATCTCAGTCTCATTTTGCCTGGACCTACAAAGAGAATAAAGAAACACAGAACAAATTTGTTATCAACATTCCCTTCAAGGATATATATCTATTTTGCAGGGAGGTTTTCAGCTTCTCCACTAAGACATTTTTTTCCTTTGCCTTGTCCATATGTACTCAAGCACCAGGAGCCATTCTCAATATTAACACTGCAAAGATGCTCAGTAAGTGAAGAGTCTGTGTTAGCAAAGAATAAATTTACTTTGGCTTCTTTGCCTTTGCAATATAAATACAGAGGAGTTCTGTGTATTGAACTCACATAGAGCCCTGTGAGTCCATCAGCATTAAATTTTGCCTTGATCTTCCCACTTTAAGCCCATAAAGAAGACATTTGTAGGCAGCTTGAGGTTAGGCTTGCGTTTGATGGCTTCATTTGGGAATACAGATTACCTGAACTCATGGATTGGGTTTTTTTAAACTGTTAGAGAAGAGAGAGAAGCAAAATATTAAGAGGAGGGGATGGAGCTCTTCCATGAAAATATTGGGCTTTAATCCCATTCCTACCATTAATGCATTTGGTGAAGATTAGGCTTAGTAGCTGGCTTTGATGCACCCCGTGTCTAAAACTTGGATCCTGCTTTCTGGCTCACATTTGGCACCAGCTTGTCTGAGCGATTGCTGGTTTGGCTTTGGAGCTGTTTTGCTCAGGGGTTCTGGGAGTGGAGCTAAAATGGCTTTTTGTAGCTCCTCAGGGATATGCCTGGCAGCCTTTGGGTTGGGTCATGGAGCTAAGTGCTCCTAATTGCCTTTGGCCAAAATGCCTCTGATCCATCAGCAGGGTGGCAGGTCTGTGTTTTGATGAAGATAATGGTTGTTGCCCTTCTGCAGAGCAGTTGTGGAAGGGAACATGTGAGGTGATGTGCTGAGTCACCTGCCTCCTCCACACTTTTTTGTCCCTGAATGACTTGTTGAATTCCCTACAAATGGCATGACAAAGCAATGCCTCCTTGTTGGTGGCCAATATCCTTTGGTAGAACTTGCAACAAAAGCATTGGGTGTGCTGTTTTTTCCATCGTTGCTGTGAGTAGAGAGGCACTTTTTGACTGCAAGGAGAGGTGGCTGTGTTGGTGAGGGCAGGATGGTGGGGACTTAGCAGTAAGGGCAGGGGGATGAGGACACAGAGGTGAGGACAGGATGGTGGAGACACCCAGCACGGGCAGTGGTGGGCACCATACTGAGGAGCTGGCTGGCAGGATGGGTATTGAGCTAGGACAAGGTTTTTTTCCATCAGTAACATATGAATTTATGTCCCCCCACACCACAATGTGTTTAATTTATGCTTAAGGCATAAGTTTAAGACTATTCTAATACTGTAATGGAGGAATTGGGGCAGACAGAGTTTGGCAATCCATGAGGTTCTACTGAGCTTGTCCAAAATGTAGATGAGAAGCATCTGTACGCCCCCCACCTTGGGTCTCCTGCTGAGTGCAGGAGAGCTGCCACAAGCAGTGTTGCTGTAGGAAGCACATTCCCTCGTTCCTTTGTCGCTCTCCATGTACTTCATGTTTGAAAGCTCCTCGTGACCTGAAGCCAGTCATTACCATAAGAGGAAGGTGGCAGCACCTGAAACTCCACCTCTGAAGGTTTTGATGTCAGGCTTAGACAAGTGCTGGATGAAGAATCATAGAAGCATTCGCAGAATACCTTGGGTGGAAGGGACCTTTGAAGGTCCAAAGTTCTTACAGCCAAAGCAGGTGTCTTCTGTGAGCTGTGAGCCTGGTTCACTGGTAGGCATGGTGGGAACGTGCCCCCTTTAACTCGGTGGAAGGCTGTGGTGGTCAAAGACTGTTTCTGAACTTACATAACTATAACTAAGTATATTCGTTATCGCCGCGGAAGAAAATTAACTAATGACAGTTTTCTTTTTGTCCTTTTGCTTTCGCGCCTTGTTTGCTGCTCTTCCTCTGTCACCAGCCATCCTTGCTTGGCACTGACCCCCCCGGCCCCTCACCATCCTCGCTGCCTGGCCCCCCGGTATCTTCTCCAGCAAAGCTCCGCAGGAGATGCAAGGAGAGCGCTCGGACCAAGGCGGCAGGCTGGGAGGTGCCCAAGCAGAGCTCTCCCAGAGCCGGCAGAGCGGAGCCGGAGGCGGAGAGGAAGGGGCGAGTTTGCCCCGCCGAGCCAGACGTGCCTTTCGCCTGCCAGCAGAAGCCCAGCAGAGGCGGGACGCTCTTTTCCTTCTCCTTGCAACTCCCCGAGTCCTTTCCTTCCCTCCTGGATGACGATGGCTACCTGTCTCTCCCCAACCTCTCCGAAACCAACCTCCTGCCCGCCAGCGTGCAGCACTACCTCCCCATCCGCTCCCCCTCCCTGGTGCCTTGCTTCCTCTTCATTTTTTTCTTCCTGCTCTCTGCCTCTTTCTCAGTGCCATACGCCCTCACTCTCTCCTTCCCTCTGGCTATGTGCCTCTGCTACCTGGAGCCCAAGGCGGCCTCCTTGAGTGCCTCACTTGCCAATGACCTGAGTGACAGTTCAGAGGAAGAGGTGTGTACCTCGGCATCGAACACACTTTGCCGTGTTCAGTGCTTCGGTCCTAACCACTCTTAGATTGCTGCGATAGTGGTCCTACTTTCAGAGCCTCATTTCTGTCTGTGCTGATATGTTAGAAGGGGGCGTTTGGCCTTTGGGTTTGTTGTTTGGGTTTTTTTTTTTTCCTTGGGTTTGGGGGTAGTTTTGCTTTTTTGTTGTTGGGTTTTTTTCTTTTTTTTTCCCCTTTTTTCTTTTTTCCACATGTTGGGAGTGCAGCTTGGGGCCCAGGGTTAGGCACAACACTGTGTGGAAGTGGCTTGGTTTGAGCTGTGTCAGCTGAGGCACTAATCAAATTGCAACTGATCAGCTCTGAAGTATTGTATGTGAACCCACCGAGATCTTGGAGAATTATAGAGTCTTTCTGGTTTGAAGTGACCCTCAATCAACAGGTACAACCATTAACCCAGCACCACCAGGTCACCACTAAACTGCAGAATCAGAGACTCATTTTGGTTGGAAGAGACTTCCAAGATTGTTGAGTCCAACCATTAACCCAACACCACCAGGTCACCACTAAACTGCAGAATCAGAGACTCATTTTGGTTGGAAGAGACCTCCAAGATCATTGTGTCCAACCATTAACCCAACATTGCCAGATCACCACTAAACCATGTCCCTCAGCACCACATCTCTGTGGCTTTTAAACACCTCCAGGGATAGGGATCCTGGGGAGCCTGTTCCAGTGTCAGAGAACCCTTTCAGGGAAGAAGTTTCTTCTGGTGTCCAACCTAAATCTTCCCTGGCACACCTTGAGGCCATTTTCTCTCATCTATAATAATGGGCACCCTCATCAACTTCAGCATGTTCCAAATCCAGGTGGACTCAGCTTTTTGCAAGAGTCCATCAGCTATAGCTCAGAAAAGAGTTTCTGGTCCAGCAAAACCTGGATCTGGATTTTTAGTCTCAGTCACATCACTGCTGCAGATTAAATTGTCTTCCTATGTTGAAATCTAGTGAGAGGTCAGACTGGGACAGCTGTTGGGAGCGAGTCACTTAGGCCATCATGACATTTGCAGGGTTGAGTTAACACTGCCAAAAACTATGCCTCAAGCCACTGGCATTGTCACAAGCAGATGGACCAGCTGTGATAGAAGAAGAGTCCACAGCAGTTCTGGGAACTGTGGATGTGATGATAGATGCAGGAGAAGAAAAGGAATCTGCTTGTTTAAGTAACAGGGTTACTGGCATCACAGCTTTTGCTGGTGCCCACTTAATCTTTGTTGCAAATTCCTTTTGTCCCCATTTTTCCTTATGCCCTTTCAGCTTGGAGTCATAGAACCACAGTGGCTTGGATTGTAAAGGACTTCAAAATGTCATCTACTCCAAGCCCCCTGCAGTCAGCAGGGACATTGCAACTAGAGCAAGTTCCTCAGAGGCCTGTATAGCTTCTGGAATGACCTGGAATGGTTCCAGGAATAGGGCATCTACCACCTATGGGCAACCTCAGGCAGGGTCTCTGCCTTCAGCTTAAACAGTTTCTTCCTTCTCTGTAGTCTGAATCTTCCTCTTTTAGTTTAAAGCTATCACCCTTGTGCTATCACAACAGGACCTGCATAAACATCTGTCCCCAGCTTTCTTCTCAGCCCCTTTAAGTACTGAAAGGCCACAAGGAAGTCTCCCCAGAGCCTTCTCCAGGCTGAGCAACCTCAACTCTCTCAGCCTGTCCTTACAGCAGAGGGGTTCCAGATCCTCAGATCATTGCTGTGGTCACCTCTGGCCCTATTGTGACAGGTCCATGCCTCTGCTGTGCTGAGGACTCCAGAGCTGGATGTAAACACATAAATAGGGATCTGCTTTGTTTGTAAAGAACCTCCCCAGAGCAGGTAAGCACAGCCCAGCTGGCCACGTGTAAGAACCTATCTTGGCCACTGCCATTCCAGTGGCTGTCTGGAATAAACCAGCTTGTGCACCTAAACGTGAGTATCATCTGCCACTGGGCTTTTGCAGAACCTGCTGCAGGATTCCATTCCTTTCTTTATGGGAAGCCAATAGTTTTGTCTTGTCAAAACACTGCCTTTGGATGCTTTGTGGCTCACCTGATGCCTCGCAGTTGAACCACAACTTGTGATTTCTGATGATAGGCATCAGAACAGTGCTGTCTTGCTTCATGTCCTCATATTGAGATCAGATTGAGGTCTCTGCACAGGGATTAATCTAATAGCAATTAAAGTGTGAATGCTTCACAGGCAATGATGGGGCTGTGTTTATGTAACACAGAAATGAGCTTTTCTTGCCCTCACTAAAGTTAGGGAGCAGAAGAAAAAAAAACAAAGATTAAAAAAAAAAAAAAAACACCTGAAATGTTCTTTTCATGGCACTCTTTTTATGAGCGTGATCACTCCAGCAGTGCTTCTTGGCAGACAACACAGACTTGTGCCTAATCCAGAGGGTATTTCTTGTTCAGAACATTGCATGCCAGTGATGACTCTGTTTTACACTTGGGCATGTCTGCATTACATTGCCAAAACAAATCACAGCAGATCTGCTCACACCTTAGAGGAGGTGCAAGCACAGCAGCTCAGGAGATAAGCTGCTCTCCCCTTCCTGCTCCATCCCTCACCCACCATAAGCCCACCAGCAGCCCCAGACCATCTCTTGCTCCTCACTCTGGTGAAGACCTGGTGTTCAACCTGAACTCACCATTCCCTGCCATAACCCCAAATCTTTATTCCAAGTGTCTCCACTCTTGACTCCATCCCCCTGACTGTCAGTTGACTCTTTAGCAGATGTGCATGATGCAATAAAGGGAATGCTTTGCCTTACTTAGGATTTAATTGCTGTTATGGCAAAAGAAAAAGAACCCTTTTTTAACCCCCCAGGCACACAGAGTTATGCAGGAGCCTCTTCCCAGCATCCAGACCCACTCTCACAGCTGTTTGAGCTCTGTTCTTCCGTGAGCAGTGCATCTGGAGGCAGGCCCTGCAGCCAGAGATGGGATGTCCACCCCTTACAGCTCATTACCTGCTGTACCTCTTAGCACCTAACAGGTCCATTGACTTTGCTCTTAACGTTCCCACTTAAACATTCTTAACTGATCCTTCTCCACCAGACTCTGTTTCTTGACACAAATATTTTAATCCCTTTTAACTGCTTAGATTCAGTAGTTCTTTTGTTTTTGGGATGTTTTGGTGGTTTGTGGGTTTTTGTTTTGTTGTGTTTTGTTTTTAGTAGGATTGAATCACAGAAGAATTTTGGTTGGGAGAGACCTTCAAGATAGTGGAGGTCAACCATTAACCCATCACTGCCAGGTCGCCACTAAACCATGTCCCTCAGCACCACATTTATACAGCTTATGAAACTCCTCCAGGGACAGGGACTCCACCACTGCCCTGGGCAGCCTGCTCCAGGCCTAGACAACCCTTCTGGGGAGGAAATAGTTCCTCATGTCCAACCTAAACCTTCCCTGGCACAACTTGAGGCTGTTTCCTCCTGTCCTGTCTCTTGTTCCTTGGGAGAAGAGACTGATCCCCTCCTGGCTCCAGCCTCCTTTCAAGTGAGTTGTAGAGAGTTAGAAAGTGTCCCTTGAGCCTCCCTTTCTCCAGGCTGAACAAGCCCATTTCCCTCAGACTTTTTTATATCACCAGACCTTGAGAATTGCTGATAATATTATAAAGCTGTGAGATGCTTCACTAAGAAACAAAAGCTGGAGTAATCACATCTGACTTGTTGTCCTGCACTCACCAAACAGGTCAAAGTCCCTGCTTATTCTTCTGCCTGTCATACAAGCAACACAAATTATTCCAAGGTAGGAATGAGAGAAAACAAAGCCATGAAAAAAATACCCCAAAAAGCAGCTCTGTGAAACATTAGAGTTGTCACAAAGTGACAGAAGAAATTCAGAGCGGAGGCAGAGACTCCATCCACCAGTCTTTGCTCTTGGTGTGATCGGAGGATGAGACGTCCTAAGCCTTAAATTGCCTCCCTCAGCTACTTTATCATGGAATCATGGGGTTGGTTTGGGGTTGGAAGGGACCCTTAAAGGTCATGAAGTTCTAGGCCCCTGTAGTCAGCAGGGACATCTGCAACTAGAGCACATTGCTCCAAACCCCATCCAACCTGAGCTGGAATGGTTGCAGGGGTGAAGCACCTACCATCTAGCTGGGCAACCCGAGCCGGTCTCACCACCTTCATTTTTTACCACCCTAACTTGAGATGTACTAAGAACCACAGAAAATCACTAACCAATTCTAAAAGCTTTCAATGATGTGAAAACAACTCAGATGTGCCAATATCTGGGGCAGTGGGAGCACATTCTCCCCTTCCTACTTCCCCATAACATCAAAAAGTCACTGGGCCTCTCTGCTCAGCCCCTAAGACCCTACACTCAACTCTGTCTATTAAATCTGAAGAGCTGATGTTCTCCACTGAACTGTTCCTCATGGCGTGCAGCAAAGCAGGGCTAGGTCAGGCTGTGCAGTGCTGTGCTTTGTTTCCTTCTCACCATACCCAGTCCATTTTTATCCTGATGAGTGCATGGGAGGGAGGGGGAGTTAATTTTCTTTTTCTCCTGCATTCATCCTACATTCTTGAACGGAATGAGAAATCTTTTTGGTGTTTTTGATTCTTTGAGTGGCTGGTGGCTTTTTTTTTGTTGTTGTTGTTGGTTTGTTGGGTGTTGATTTTTTTTTTTTTTTTTCTTCCTACCATTCCCACCATCAGCTGCTCTTTATTGGGACCGAGTGGGATGTGAGCCTTACTGGTGCTCCACAGACAGGCAGTAGGTGGGCTGGAATGGTTGGGGGAGGGTGGGGGTGAGAAAAGCTGATTCTTTGAAGCCCTTGGTAATGCAGACAGCCTCGTGGTGTATAAACGTGGAGACAAGAACAACTTCTGTATAAATGAGGGGCTGAAAGTCAGGTGACTGTTGAAGTAGCCTTAGCATCTTTTTTTGGTTGGTTGGTTGGTTTATTAAATTATCTTTTCCCCCTCCAGGGGCAAAATTCAACCACAACAACAAAAATTTGGCAAACAGCAAAAGTTCGATCACGAGACAAAAAACAAAACACCAGTGACTATTTTCCTTATAACATTATGGGTGGAAAAGTTTGTTTAGAAAATACAATTTTATAGTTTTTGGGGGTTTTTTTTTTGTTTTGTTTTGGTCCCTATTTTGGTTTTCTTTTAAAGCCACCTGGCTTTCTTTTTGAGGGGGGGGAAAAAAAAAAAAGAAGAGAGAAAATAAAAATAAAAGCATTAATAATTTCCAAATCTACCATTCGAATAACACTTCTTTCCAGTCCTATTTTCGTTTGGCTTTATCAATTTGCTGCAGTAAAAGCATCTACGGGTGTACAGTACGCCTCAAGTCTTCCTCTGAGTCTGTTCTGTTTACTAATTTAGCCCTTTTTTTGTTTGTTTGTTTGTTTTGTTCGTTTGTTTTGCTTCCTTGACTTGTGCGTGGTTTGGAAAAAGCAAAATGCTAATGCAGTTCACAGGGCTGGCCAGCCGGGCGAGCTCCTGCTGTACTGACCAGCTTGGGTTTATTCTTTATTCCTGCCTTCCTCTGGGGACCCACTTCCTTCTCTACCCCTCATAGACTGACAGTGAGCAGACGGACACCGCCGCCGACGGTGAGACCACTGCCACCGAGGTTTGTACAGCCGCTTGGGGCAGGGGACCACGCTCGGTGGCCTCACCTCCTCCCCGCCCTGGGCAGCCTGCACCGCGTGTCTCCTGCGCCAGCTCCGCGCTGCAGCTGCATGTGCAAGTGGGAGAGTTCTCCCGGGGGGTTCTCTGCGTTTGGTGTCTCCACGCTGCTCTTAGGCTGGTGGTTGTTGGGCTTGATGACCTTGGAGGTCCTCTCCAACAGAAACGGTGCTATGATTCTGTGAACAGCAGTGCCAGGTACTGGGGTGGTCGAAGTGTCACCTGCCCCACCATCCCCCACTCCAATGGTCATAGAACCAAAGCATTGGGTTGGAAGGGACCCTCGAAGGTCATCTTGTCCAAACCCCCTATAGTAAGCAGAGGCATCTCCAACTAGATCAGGTTGTTCCGGGCCCCACCAAATTTGAGCTGGAATGTCTCCAGGGGTGGGGCCTGTGGCACATCTCTGGGCAACCTGTTCCAGTATTTCACTAGCCTTGTGGTAGCCAGAGCGTGCCCTGGGTTTTTCAGTTTGCTTCTTTGCTCTCATGTTCTACAGCTTGTGTGACAGAGTGGGGATTAAACAAGATTAAAAGGCGTTTTCCTATGTTCTGAGTAAAGGTATTTCTGCATTGTCAACATCTAAGATGTTCCTTGAATATAGTTTGATGTGTCCTCTTCACTTATTGCCACCAGCAGTCCAGGTATTGTCTTTAGAGGAGGAATGCCAAACAGTTCATGCTTTCGTTGAGTGAAGAATCTTTCTTGTTTCTTCTTTTTCTGAGGAGCCTCCTATCCACACCACGATGCACAGGCTGTGCAGGCAAACCCACCCCTATGTGCCTCCAATGAAGTGCACATAATGCCTTCATAATTAATATGGCTGCAGCTTGCAAACGTGAGCTGAATTTGGCCTGACAGCTGGTAGAACACAGCCTTAGCACAGCCACAACTGTAGGTTTGCACTAAGATCTCATTAATATTTCAGACTGTTTAAAATTAGCGGCAGGGGAAGATTTCTCCATCGTCAGGGAAGAATTTTCTGTCAAGGGAAAAAACTTCTCCATGTGGGATGTCAGGGTAATTCAGAATAGATTGGAACTGAGTGATGAAGTAACCCAAACAGATTTTCCCAAGGGACGTTTGACTAATTAGCACTATATGAAAAATTGACAATAAAATAGTGGTAAAAGCCTTAAAAGCATCCAAAGCAAGGACATAAACTCTGTTGAGACCAAGTCAGGAGCACAGCATACTTTGAGGTACCTCCTGCCCTCTACAGCTTCAAGCCTTGGTCCCTACAGAAAGTAAAACAAAACCCTAAAAATCCAAACTGTTCAGTTTACTAATGAAAAATACAGGATCATCCCACTAACTCCTGTCTTTATTTGAAGGGAGATTTGTGTCAGCTTTAGTTTTCCTCCTGTGGACTGTCCCAGCTGTGGCCACCAGAAAAGTCACTCTGCAAGTTGTGGCCATCTGAATGTTAAGATTGTAGCCACAAGGAAATTCCAATGTGTGGCATTGGAAAATTGGAAATAAAGGCTAAATTGGAAATAAAGCTAATAAATGGGGACTGAAAGATGAGAGAAATGAGACAAACCACATTTAAGGAAAGAAATCATTATTTATTCAAGGAAATAAAATGGTCTTGGTTCTACGAAGGCATTGCAGGTTGCTCACCCACAGTAGGTTTATGCCAAGCTTTGTGGTGGCCCAAGAGCTGCTCTAAGTTTAAACTCTGAGGTGATGGATTTCCAGAGAATTTGCTGTTGCCATTTGGTTCTAAAGCAAGCAGGATCTTGGTGAGAAAGCCCAACTGAATCAGTAAGTGGAGACCTAGGAAAGCAAAGTGTGCTGATAGTTGTAGAGGGGAAATGTTTAATGTTTCTTCATTCAGAAAGAATAAATTTGGGTAGAGGAGGTTTGCTTTGAGTCCTTGGCTTACACATCACAAATTGGAATGGAAGAGGCTTGCTCTGATTCCTTGCCTCACATATTGGAACGGAAGAGGCTTGCTCTGAGCTAGGATAACTCTGCAAAGCCAACCAGTGCGTCCGCTCCCTCTTCTCCAGCCTTTAATGTAGAGAAAATGTGGTTTTTACCCCACGTGCTCCTCCTCTCCCTGGTGTCTGTGAAATTATATGAGTGGGTAAGGTGTTGTTTTCCCATCTCTCCCATGCTGGCAGTCGGATCAAGAGGAAGACGGGGACCTGAAGGCGCAGGTACAGGAATGCAAGGTTGAGGCTCAGAATGTTGGAGGGGTTGAGCTCTCTCAAAGCATGTCGATTCTCTGTGAAGAAATGTGTAGAAAGAGCATTTTGTATCCTTCCAATACTATGTCCCTTACCTTTTCCCTTTCTTTTTTTGTTTGTTTGTTTTTGTTTTTTTTCCACTTCTTTCAGAATAGTCTGATTAAGCGAATAGAGGGTGAAAATGTGTATGTCAAACATAGTAATCTTATGTTAGAGGTTGGTATTGGTATATACCAGTGCATGTCCGTACCTGTGTGTTAGTTCTAGTGGTAAACTGTGAACCTGCACCTCCTGATGCATGACCTGTGTATTCCCACCTGCTAACCAATCAATCAATCAATAAAAAAAAAAAAAAACAAAAAAAACACCACAACCCAGACTGGAAATTTGTTTGGTTTTGCCCTTTTAATCTGAGATAATGGATGATGACTCCTCCTCTCTCTAGCCCCTTTGTGTGCGCGTATGTGTGTGTGTGTGTGCACCCACACGCCTTATCTGTGTTTGTTTGGTATCAGGGGTCAGTTCTGGTGTTGCAGCTAAGCTCTTTAAGAGCCTTAATTTTTTTTTTTATTTATTTAATTTTAGACTGTGATCTGCTGTTTACCTCTCAAAATGCCACATTTTCACAGAGTGTTGTGTCAGTGCTGTGCTCCCGCGGTTCCCTCGGCTGTCACCTCCCTCTCTTACTAACCCAGCTGTGTGTCTTTTGGGGCTCTCGGATGCCCTTGGTCTTTAGGATGTGTTACAAAACTGCTCTGTTCTTTTAAAACTGTCCAGGACCTAGACAAAACCCAGGAAGATCTGATGAAACATCAGACCAATATAAGCGAGCTGAAACGCACCTTCTTGGAAACCTCCACAGAAACAACAGTGTCTAACGAGTGGGAGAAGAGGCTTTCCACATCTCCCGTTCGGCTCGCAGCGAGGCAGGAGGAAGCTCCTATGATTGAACCACTAGTGCCTGAAGAGGTCAGCGTCAGCTGAAAGGCTTCCTTCTTTATGTCTCTGTTGCTTTGCACCCGTCACAGCCCTCAGTACGTTAGAGGCCATAGGCAGGGACCGTTTCCCCACTTGCAGGTGCTTCCTCCTCTCGGGTCTCAGGCTCTGGGAGAAAAGGCGGAAGGATGAGCAAGGATGGAAGGAAGAGCAGATCAGGTGGAAGGAAAAGCAAAAATGGAAGGAAGAGTAGATCCTTTTTTTTTCTTTTTCTTTCTTTTTTTTCTTTTTTTTTTTTTTTAACATATATTGATGCAGAAATGTATGATACCAAACTGGGAGGAGTGGCTGACACCGTCAGGCTGTGTAGGCAGTGAGACCTGGACAGATTGGAGAGTTGGGCAGAGGGGAACCTCATGAAGTTCAACAAGGGCAAGTGTAGAGTCATGCACCTGGGGAGGAGTAACCCCCTGTGTCAGTACAGGTGAGGGGTTGACCTGCTCAAAAGCAACTCCAAGGAGAAGTACCCTGGAGTGCTGGTGGGCAGTAAGTTCACCATCAGCCAGCAATGCGCCCCCATGGTCAAGAAGGCAAATGGTTTCCTGGGATACATTAAGAAGAGTGTGAGGGAGGCTGAGGGAGGTTCTTCTCCTCTGCTCTGCCCTGCCCTGGTGAGGCCACATTTGCAGTACTGTTTCAAGTTCCAGGCTCCTCAGTTTAAGAGATACAGGGAGCTACAGGGGCTGAAGGGGACTTGGAGCATCTGTGAGGAGGAAAGGCAATGACATGGAGAAGAGCAGACTGACACAGAATCTTCTCAGCTAAAGGGCAGTGGTCAAGAGGATGGGCCTAGACTCTTTTCAGTGGTGCCTAGTAACAGGACAAGGGGACAACAGGCACGAACTGGAAGCCAGGAGGTTCCATCTGAATGTGAGGAGAAAATTCTTTCATTTGAAGGTGATGGAGCTGTGGAACAGAGAAGTTGTAGAGTCTCCTTCTCTGGAGAGATTCTAAACCCACCTGGACATTGTGAACCTGGACAACCTGCTGTGGGTGACCCTGCTTTAGCAGGGGGGGTTAGACTGGATGCTCTCCAGAGGTTCCTTTCCAACCCCCACCACAGCATGATTCTGTGATACCTATTTAGAGTATGAAATTCCTGCAAGCTGCATGGTAGAACTGGGTCTCTCCGAGGGTGCACAGCACAGGCTTTGTTCCATGTTCAATGAGCTCGAAGTCCAGCCATGCATGAAAGAAACCAGGAAGGTGATGGAGAGAAAATGTAAATAGTGGCGACTGGTTGGGAGCAGTGATGTAGCAGGCTCCAAAGGCTCAGCAAATTTACTCTTACCACTAAGGGTTAAAGCTTTCCCACTTGGTCAAGTTGCAGAGACGCTCTTACTGTTCTCACAGCACTGGGAAGGCACTGAGGGAAGTGAGCAGGATTCTGGTGTCACACAAGAGCAACAGTGCAGCTTCCATGCTAGGAAAAAGGCTTGATGGAGACCTCTTACACCTGTAAGGAGAAATGGAGAGCTGAAATCTTCAGCAGGGAAGACTGCAGGGCTGGGAAGGAGCAAAGGCCAGGGTGAAGGTGGAGAGGGATGTACTCTTGATGGAAGCCTGGAAGTTGGCAGCAGGCACAGTTAAGTGAATAATTGGCAGTGAAGTGAACTTGGTGCATCCAGACCCAGGTGCTGGTCGGTTCAGTGGGTGTTGTGCTATCCAAACTGGGTTTCTTTTCTTGGAAATCTTTTTGCTATAAATTTACTACTTAATTCTGTTCCCTACTTTATCCTGCAATTGAAACTCTGTAGGGCAGAGAAGTACAATGAGCTGTTTTCAGGTATTAGTGGACTTGATACTGCTCCTTTTACTAAAACCATTTATCCCCCCCTGACATTAGACCAAAGAAGAAAGAGAAAAGTCAGAGAAACTCATATTTTTGCAGAAGGGAGGTACTACACTCGTTGAACTGCAGGTAAAACCAAACACCACTTGCTTTAAATGCAGTCAGATAAGCTTGGGGGCAATTAATTTTTATTATGTTTTAGTTTGGTTTGGTTTTTTCCAAGCACTCTTCTTTTAGTTATTTCTTAAGTTTCGGCTGGAATCTGGGGGCCAAATTCTGAGGAATGAGTCCTCTTCCCTGAACTTTAAAGCTTGCTACTAGAGGCTGAGTCCCCTACTAGACAGAAATGTCCTTGCACGGTGCTGACTGTGGATTTTGTTTGCACTTCTGCATGCGTTTCCAGCACTGGGAGCGTGGTGGTGAATGGGGGCACTGCTGGCATTTAGAGTGAATTTCCTTTATAGCGAATGAATTCAGCTGCTGCTGAGTGATGGTGAACTCTGTATTCTTTCTATTAGCCAAGTGAGATAGAGAAGAAGCTGCAGGAAGGAGAATCCGCTGGCACTTGGGTTGCTTCTCATCAAATCATTATCCAGAAAAGTGTCCCATCTTCCCTAGAGGTTGTTTTTCATTCATTCCCTTTTAAACTACCGCCTTTGCTTAGTTAAAATAGCCGAGCTTAACAGGCTTCAAGGTGCAGTAACCGGCTGCTGGCTGCAGAGGGAATCGCAGGGCTGTAGCTGTGCAAGGAGGACTCAAGATGCTGCCTGAAATTCCCTTCAGAATTTTTAGAGATGTGGAATTTACTGTGCTTTAGAGCTCGGTTTAAACAATCCTGATGGGGGCGGGGGGTTGATATGTTTCTGATGAAATCCAGTGAGACACTGGCACAGGTTGCCCAGGGAGGTTGTGGCTGCTCCCTCCCTGGAGGCGTTCAAGGCCAGGTTGGATGAGGCCTTGAGCAATCTGTTCTAGTGGGAGGTGTCCCTGCCTGTGGCACAGGGGGTTGGAACTGGATGAACTTTGAGGTCTCTTCCAACCTAAACCATTGTATGATTCTATGAAGAGAATGCAGTGCAGGCTACAGCTACAGCCAAACACCCATTATGCTAAATCCCCATCACCAGTGTGTTTGTGGCAGCTGGGGAACAGCTCACTGGGCTCATTTGCCCGGGTTTGGTCACTTCTGTTTGACTTTAGCATGATGAACCGTTGTGATTTGTGATGGTTTTTTTTAACCTCAGGATGTGTTCCAGTCCCTTAAAACCATGACCTTAAAAAAAAAAAAAAGAAAGAAAAGAAAAAGCTGCTCTGCTTCAGGTGAACAGAGAAATGAGTGTGGCCAAAGTTAATTTTGTTGCACCCACGTTTCATGGGATTCTCATGGGAATATGCAAAGAAATTGTGCATTCTAAAGGGAACGTGCAAAGAAAATTGTCAGTTCTACAGGGAATATGCAAAGAAATTGTACCTTGCCTAAGGTGGTTCTGTCTGTTTGCTTGGCAAATGCTCTTAAGAAATACTTGTGGCTAAAAGTTACGGCAGTTAGAGTAGTTCAGAGGTGCTTTCAGAAAAGGCAGCATTGATTTCTCAAAAAGCCTTCATACTGTCATGCTCCTGAAGCACAGCTAAACCTTCAGCCGTTCTAATTTAGCTTTTATATCTCAAATATAGGGCACTGAGGATTGGGTTATTATAGAGAAAATACCCTCTGAGGTAGTTGATGGTGAAGCGAGACAGAATCTGGCGTACAAAGTAGTGACTGTCAGCAGTAAAACTGCCTTTCCAGACAAGATATTAAAGCCCAGTGCTGTTCTAACACAGAACTTTGAGGACTTGGAAAGCGAAATCCAACCCAAAGAGGAGAATAAGCAGAAAATGTTCACCCTAGGAAAGTCCTATGATACCATGTCCGGGAAAATTGTAACCATGACAAGTAAAGTGAAAGAGGGTGAGAAAACGGCATCAGGAGAAGCATTGCAGAAAATGGGAAGGGAAACCCAAGAAGCAGTGAAAACCATTCCGGTAGCAGCTGAGTATGAAATCCTGGAGCCCATCGCTGCTGAGAAAAGCAGGAGGGGATCCGACGTGCAGAGCACCAAAAGAAAGCTCTCCGACTCCCTGACCCCTATAAAGGAAGCAGCATCTCAGCTGCCCAGTCCCGAAGAGGAGAACTCGAAGAAGACCCTGAGGATGGAGCAGGATTGGCAGTTCGGTGGGGCGCTGGGAAGCAGGCAGCTGGCCAAAGGCGAGAAGCAGCCTGGCAGTGAAGCTGCAAGGCCTGGGGCGTTTGCCCGGAGGGAGCAGAGCCTGTCTGAGCGGAGATACTCCAGGGAGCGGCCGTTTACCATTGCTACAGCTCACTATGTTACTGAGTCGTCTGCCTTAAAAGTGGTGGTAACAAGTGGCTTTGACCTCCTGCCATGGCTTAGAGATTACAGCATGACTTTCTTCTAGGCCATGCCCTCACACCACCCTTTACCTTTCAGTCCTCTTGCTGCCTGGCTTTGTGTTGACAGCAGCCAAACCCAGCTTATTTTTTTGCCCTCATCTGTTGACTCCGCAGTCTGAAGCAGACCTTCTCGCAGGCTTCCAACCCTCCTGGTTTATTTAAAGATCCATGTTACCCAACTCTGGTACTGCTGCTGTGGCTTGTTAATAAAAGGCTGGGGGAGGGAGGGAGGAAAAAACCGACCCAAAGGTTTGCTTGGAAACGCCAACGCTAACAACTCTGCTTTGTAACTCTTGCTTACTACAGCCATTACGAGTTTGCTCCGATTTATTTTCCCATTCTTTTCCAACCCCCCTCCCACCCCTGCGTCCTTCTCTCCCTTTCCTCCCCGTCTTTTGGCAATTAACATGTGTGTGGTTGTGGGGCTTGCCTTGCTTCTGCCTGTAACTCTGCCTTTCTTTGTTTAGACTAAACAGTTCACCAGTGAAAAGACCTTGGATGGGTCCGACATCTTCACTTTAATAGAGTCCGCCCGAAAACCGACTGAGTTCATAGGAGGGGTCACCTCGACTGCACAGAGCTGGGCTCAGGTGGACCTTTGGTTCCCTCCATCAGTGTTACAACCCCACACCCACTGCCTTTGCTTTTCCTTGGTTTCCTGTTTTCATGCATCACTCAGAACCTCTATAACTAATGCATGTATTTGTGTGCTTTTTCCTGTGGTGTAATGGACCACAATGAGAGTTCACCCCCCCACCAAAAAAAAAAAAAAAGCATTAAAAAAAAAAGGGATTTCTCCCATTTCACTTTGTTTTGGTCACTTTGCAAGGTGCTGTATTTTGCCTTTATAAAACTCACACAGGAATAGCATTGAGAATAGTCCAGTTTGAGACAGGGAACCACTGGAGAGAGTCCAGTGGAGGTTACAGAGATGTTGAGGGGACTGGAGCATCTCTGTGAGGAAGCAAGGCTGAGAGACCTGGAACTGTTTAACCTGAAGAAGAGCAGCCTGACAGAGGATCTTCTCAGGGCTGATCAATAGCTAAAGGGTGGAGACAGGAGAATGGGGACAGACTCTTTTCAGTGTTGTCCAGCAACAGGACAAGGAGCAATGGACACACACTGGCACCTAGGAGGTTCCATCTGAACAGGAGAAAAAGCTTCTCTACTGTGAGGGTGTTGGAGTCCTAAGGCAGGCTGCCCAGAGGGGTTGTGGAGTCTCCTTCTCTGAAGAGATTCCAAACCCACCTGGACAGTGCAGTCCTGGGCAAGCTGCTGTGGGTGACCCTGCTTGAGCAGGAGCTTGGATTAGATGATCTCCAGAGATTCCATCAACCCTTACCGTGCTGGAATTCTGAGGAAAACACTGTGATGTCTGTCTTCAATTTTTAAAACTCCCAACTCTTGCTTTCTTTTCATTTCTGCTATTCTGATGATGTCCTGAGAAGCCCACGTGGTGTGAGAGAAATAAACTGGCAAAATGCAACACCCATTATCTTTATTTCCATTCACAGCACATTAAGCCGAGGAGCTACCAGGCAGAGCATCATCTCCTGACACTGAGGATTGTGGTTTTTTTCCTTCCCTACAGAGAATAGAAACAACAACGTCTCAGGAGAAGACTTCCAGTGAAATGAAGCAGGAGGCTCAGCCACATCAGGATGCAGTGAAGACGGTGGTAGAGGAGACTGTAGTGGTGAAGGAGAGCCACGGGGTGGATGTCCACGCGAGCGGAGATGCGGCAAAAGCTGCCGGGCTGGCGCTGGAAGCCCAGGCTGCGGTGGCTGCCGGCGTGAAGGGGAAGGAGGGAACTGCTGGGACTGAGGGGACCAAGGAGGAGAAAAAGGACGAGGCTGAGAAAGCCCTGACCAAAAGGGAAGGAGCTGCAGCTTCTTCAAGTCAGCAAGCACAGGAGCACAGTACCACAGTCCACCTGTCGGAGTCTTTGGAAAGAAAACAACATTTTGAGGTAAGAGCTTACTGAATTGTGAAATTGCTGAATTGTGAACACAGGCAGTAGTGTGGGCTAAGTGAATTCCTGGCATGGAAACTGAAGTCTGCCAAACATGGATGATTGCATCTCTGCAGCAGGCAGTTTGGTTCTTCTTTCTTTGTCAGCTGCAAGGCTTATTGGTGTTTCCATCACAGCCAAAATGCCATGCATGCTTTTACCTGGTAGCATTTTTTATCATCACAGAATAGTTTGGTTCAGAAGGGGCCCTTAAAGGTCACACAGAATCACAGTATCACAGCATGTCAGGGCTGGTCATCTAGTCCAACCCCTCTGCAGTCAACAGGGACATTGCAGCTACAGCAGGTTGCTCAGAGCCCCAAACAGCCTGACCTGGAATGCTTCCAGGAATGGGAAATCTACCATCCTAGAAATGCAGCAGCTTTGCTAAATGTTCCAATTTCTCTTCACACAGTCACCAGTTGTGAAGACTGAGACTATCAGTTTCAGCAGCATTCCTGCTGGTGGGGAAAACCTTGAAATCTCAACAAAGGAAGTGCCAGTTGTCCACACAGAAACAAAAACCATCACTTATGAGTCTTCTCAGGTAAGAAAGTCTGCAGAAAGCAGGCTTTGATTGTCGCACAGCCTGAAGGAAGCTGTGTTGCTTTAGATGTGTCCCTTTGAGTAAATTATTCTATGTTGTTCAACTATTAAAACTTTAGCAGCAAGATATCTCTGCTAAGATATCCTGTTCTGAGCTCCCTGGTTCAAAAGAGACAAGGAACCACTGGTGAGAGTCCAGTGGAGGTTCTGAAGATGTTGAGGGGGCTGGAGCATCTGTGAGGAGGAAAGACTGAGGGACTTGGGGCTGTTTAGTCTGGAAAAGAGCAGCCTGAGAGGGGAACAAGAGCTAAAGGTGGGGAGGGATGGGGCAGGGGCAAGAGGATGGAATCATAGAATCAGCCAGGTTGGAAGAGACCTCCAAGATCATCCAGTCCAACCTAGCACCCAGCCCTAGCCAATGGCACTAAGTGCTCCATCCAGGCTTTGCTTGAACACCTCCAGGGAGAGTGACTCCACCACCTCCCTGGGCAGCCCACTCCAATGCCAATCACTCTCTCTGGCAAGAACTTCCTCCTAACATCCAGCCTGTACCTTCCCTGGCACAACTTGAGAGTCTTTTCAGTGCTGCCCTACTAGAGGACAAGGGTCAGTGAGCAAAAAACTGGAACCCAGTAGGGTTCTCCAGAAGTCCTCTCTAACTCCCACCATTCTGGGATTCTTTCTGACTCAGGATGTACTGAAGAATTGCTTAGCCAGGAATGACTCCCATGTCTGTTTCAAATCCCCTCCTTCTCCTGTGCCTTTCCAGAAGTGAAAAGGGGAGTCTCGAGACATGGAGAGAAATACTAACACGTGGTCACCCCCACAACACATGAGCACACAATAACAGCAGTTATTTCTCTACCATTAGATACTCTCTTTATGAGGAACTGCTGACAGGGAAGTTCAGCCAGTCCAGTTCCTGCCTCTCCATACTCAGGAGCACTTTGGACTCGATGATCTCAGGGGTCTTTCCCAACCTTAATGATTCTATGGCTCTACATTTCTGATGGGTGATTTTCTCTTCTCCTCTCTAGGTGGATTGCGGTGCTGACTCAGAACCAGGGGTACTGATGAGTGCACAAACCATCACGTCTGAAACCACCAGCACTACAACCACTACACATATCACCAAAGTGAGTCCTCCTGAAAACAAGGAGCTCTTTCCCCCCCCCACCCTGACAAGGATAGATATTTTCTTTGACTCTATCATTTGTTTTAAAACTTGAACACATACTGGACAAAAGCTCTCTCTGGTTTGGGTACCTGTCTTCATCCACCTGTCTTTGGCTACGTTGGCTCCATTAAAGCATCATCCAAAGACTTGACAGGAGTCCTGAGAATCTCAAATCCTCAGGGTATGTCTGTGCCAGCACAAAACCTCCTTGTGCAGAGACATTTAAGTGAGCTGCAGACACTGTCTGGGACTGGAAGGCATGTAGACATCATCATATGGCATCCAGGAAGGAATAACTAGCCTGACCTGACTGTAGTGCCCGTGAGTCCTGTGAGCTGTTGTCCCTGCAGGGAAGCACATAGCAAATCTGTGTCATGTGATAAGCAGGACATTCAGACAGCTCAGACACCATGGTTGTGTTACTGAGTGGTGGTGCTCTAAGGAACTTCAGTGGTTGGACTTGCTGACCTCAAAGGTTTCTTCTAACTTCATCAGTTCTATGATTCTGTGAAGAAGTCCACAGCCAGACCAAAAGCTTCTGGCTGCACAGAGATGGTGTTAGGCCTTCCAAGTTCCAAGACAGCATCTAAATAAGTTTCTCTCTGAGTTCCTTCCTCTTAGAGCTGTCACAGCTCCCCCTTCACTAGGTGGGCTAAGGCCTGCAGATAGCCTTGACTAGATCTTAATATGAGTTGTCTGTATCTCCATTCCTGTCTTCCTGGGGGCTGAATTTACCATCAAGTCTGCCATTTTTGACATACAGATGTCAAGATCAGGTTGCTCTAGTCAAAGACTTCCCTGCTGACTACAGGGGATTTGGACTGGTCGACCTTGAAAGGTCCCTTCCAACCCAAAACGTTCTGATTCTATGATGCTGTGTGTGCAGGTTGATGTGTGTTGGAAGGCCCTCTGGAGGTGAGCTGCTGCGCTCAGAGCAGGCCAGCCTGGGATCTGCTCTGCCTGCAGCTCAGGCTTGTCCCCTCTGCGTGAGCAGTTTGAGACAGTTGGGCCCGTGTCTGGGCTCCTGCCCTGGATGAGTAGCATCGCTCTTTGAAGTGAGTTGCTAACCTGCATTTGTCCTTCCCATCTAGACTGTGAAAGGAGGCATCTCAGAGACCAGAATCGAGAAGCGAATAGTCATCACGGGAGACGCAGACATTGACCACGATCAGGTAACAGCTAGCAGCAGCCACAGGCTACCCTGAAGACTGCCAGAGAGAACATTTTGTGAACGTTGCTCTAAGAGATACTACTGATAAGTGGCATGCCTTAAATTGAAGCGGGTTAGCAGTTAACTCAGTGATGGTATATTTCATATTTGAATCATTTTCCTCATTTGTAGATTGTGTAATATCTCATGAATCTCTCCACCTTGCTACTGATCATGCATGTTCCACCTCCTTTTTGTTTTTGCCCTTCTGTGGTTTCCTTGGGATAGGCGCTGGCTCAGGCAATTAAAGAAGCCAAAGAGCAGCACCCTGACATGTCAGTGACCAAGGTAGTGGTACATAAAGAGACAGAAATCACACCAGAAGATGGGGAGGATTGACCACAGGTAAGAGGACTAGACAATTTTCCGAGGCATTTACTGGGCTGGCATGTTGCAAATGTCGTTTTCCCCCCACCATGACTCACCTCTTACCTCTTGGCTTTCTCTCGCTGGCATTAATTTGCAAGTGGAATTCCTGTTGTTGTCAGTTCTGGTGCTTGAATCTAAACCCACGTTTGGCTCTAAACATCTGTTGTGGTGCCAGCTGGAGAAAGAGAAGCTCCTCATCTGCTTTTGTTGGCTCTGTGGGAAGTCTTCATTGTCCATGCTTTGACAGAGTCTAATTCTCCAATTCTGAAGTCGATCACCTTGCTGCTCTGTCGTTTAAGAACAAAAATCATTTGCTCTTAAACATAACACGTTTTGTTTCAAACAAGCCAGGGGGGAAATGTAGCAGCTGCTTTGTCAGTGTCCTGTGCAGATTGAATCCCTGACTTGCAAAGATCAAACCCAACTTGCTTGTGGTTTTCCTTGCAAACCCAACGGATTTGGTGTGCAGGGCGTTGGGGGTGCCTTGGCTGCTGGGGACTCGCAAGGCACGCGTGGTGTTTGAAAGCAGCGTCCTGCTGGTGGGGCTGGGGTGATAACGCAGCTTTTCTCGTGTGGAGCTTTGGTTGGGTAAAGGCATGCTGCTCTCCCACTCTGGCTGGCTAAATTTAATACTTCGGTATTTATTCTTCTGTCTGCAAAACCATCTCGTGTGTCCTAACCTGCCCTGCAAAACGCCCGCGACGCCAGCACCGCTGCGCAAACCGCTTGCAATGCTGTCTGCAGGAGGGGAGGGGGAAAATGAAAAGCTGCTTGTGTGGTTTGTTTAAATCAAGGGCAGCATTTTACTCTTAAAGTAATAGATAAACCCTAGCTCTTGGTGTAAGGAACCAGTTACTCAAGCTACCTCTTAAAGAGGTACAAGAGTTACCTCTTGAAGCTGTTGTGCTCTCCTGTTTTGGGATAGACAGGCCCTGAGGAAAATGTTTTACACTGAGGGTAGTGAGACCCTGGCCCAGGTTGCCCAGAGAGGTGGTAGATGCCCCAACACTGGAAACGTTCCAGGTCAGGTTATTTATGGTTCCAAGCAACCTGCTCTAATGGAGGGTGTCCCTGTTGGCTGCAGCAGGGTTGGACTAGATGACCCTTAGAGGTCCCTTCCAACCCCAATCAGTCTGTGATACTGTAAAAGTGACTTTCAGTGTCTTTTATTTATTTGGAAGACAGAAGGAGTAAGGAGCTGTTCTCGTGGTTATCTGCTGGCAGTTTCAGAGACAGCACAATGAGGCTTGCTTAAAAGTCCACTGATGTCACTAATTCCTTCCCCTGGCATCAATGGGACTTTGGACTGGGGCCAAGCTGCTTATTGCCAGGATGATGCCGTTTGCAAACAGCTGTTGTTTACATGCACAAATTGACACAACCTGTTCTGCAAGAGAGTGGTTGCTTCAGGTAATGACCCTAAGTCTCTTATTCCTGCAGGAATAGCCTGGATTGCACTATGAATCCAGTCACGCCCACCCGCAGGAATGCGAGAGCCCAGGCGGAGTCTCAGTTCCAACCTGCCTGATTTGTATCTGTCTCTGGAAAACAAAACAAAACAAAAGCAAAAATTCCCACGTGGAAGAACTGACCTTGACCATTAACAAAGAAACTCGGCAGCAATCCCTTCCCCTAGAAAGCGATCCGAAGCAGCAGCAGCAGCTAAACAATATTGCATGAAGCAACGGTTAAAAAAAAACCAACAAAAAAACAAACATTACAGAGAAGCAGCGTTTGTCATTTTTCTTCTCAGTTTTCAGCTAGACCTGCACGTTCATTAAACAAAACGAAACAAAAACACCCCCACCACCCCCACCACCACCAAACGAAAGCAGACTATAAACCCTGNTAATGTCCCACCACACGTTAGATGTGCCAATAACGCCCTTCAATTCAGTAAAAGCAAACTTGAATCTCCTCTCTGTTCCATCTGGTTTTGTTACCGCCTGACAAACGAGGACGAAGCTCTCCTCTCCGGCGCTTTACAAAAGTGTGCTTCGTGTACCTTTGACTGAATTACCTTATCAGGTAGTGATGATTTTAGTCTATTAATGATTTCTGTCAGCGTCATTCAGAGTCAGCTCCCAGTACCCTTTCACAGATCCTAACCTTGTAAATTATATGTAGTTATTTTGGAGAAGAAAAATTTTAAAAATTAAAAAAAAAAAAAAAGATAAAATAAATAATAACAGATCTGTATTTTACTTAGTTTGCAGCACTAGAAATGATTAATCTGAAATAACCACGAATGGGTTGGGTTTTTTTTTTTTCTATTGATTTCCCTTTTTTCTTCTCAGAGGAAAACAAAACAACAACAACAACAAAAAATCTGTTTGAGAATCTGGTCAGAATTTACTTACCTAGTTCAGAGTCAAGCCTTAACCTGTACAGAACGTCCACTGCAACCTCGTTAGTTGTCCAGCTCTGGTGCCCACCGAAGGGATTAAGTGTCCATTACACTGTCAGCTGCATCACAACACACATGGTGAATGTATGTTTCAGCATAGTGAAATAAAAGTGGAAAATGCACCCAAAATCGTATTGTTCTGTGTCTAAAAGCACCCACTGGGTTTTCATCCTCTAAACCTTGTTTGTGAGATGCACCCTGCCCGTGTTTGAACTCGTCTTACAGCCCAGACCTGGTTTGTCTTCAGCGGCTGCCGCTGCCCTCTGCAGGCAGTTGCAGACAGAGTAGCATCCGAAGGGATGACGATGATGATAAAGGGATGCTTGCAGAAGGAAAGGAGTAGCTGGCCCCTTCTCTTTCCCCTGGCTGTGCAACATCTCACCAAAGCTCGAGGAAGAGGTTTGTGGTTGCTCAGACAGTGCTGGCCAGTAGCACTTGATCCAGATCCACTCTTTTTTTGCACTGATGCTCTGAAATGCGGATCAGCCTCCTTGCCAAGCAGCACCTACTGCTCTGTTACTTTTAATTCCTCCTTTGCCACATTTCATTGATGCTCCCCTGCTAGCCAGGGAGCAGTTGGTCACCATTCACTCACCCTTCAGTTGGTGTTTCCTAGTAGGATGGAAAAAATGGGTACAAGCAGACATTTCAGGACCTAGAGGGCGAGCTTGGCCCCTTTTTGTTTACATGAGGCTCCCTCATGCTGAAGTCAATGGGTTTGGCTTCAGTGGAAGCAGGACTTGACCCAGTGACCTGTTAATAAATGCTTTTCTTAATTTAAAAAAGACAAATTAGTCTATGTAGAGAGAGAGTAACCTGTAGATAATAAAAACTAACATCCCAAGGCTTTTAACACTCTGCCCTTAGTCTTTCAGCCATCTCCCTTGTACCAGCCATTGGTCATGCCTTGAATCCAGGCTGCAAACTACCTAACTGCCTGCCAGTGCTTCCCTCTTGCCTAGCGATTGCATCTGTCCTCATATTTGGCTGACCTCCCTTCCTCCCCAGTCCAAGAGCATCTCTGTCCTCAGCCCCCTCAGTGATGGTAGGCTCAGCTCCCTGGTCCTCACCATTTCCCAGCAGATGCTATGCCGGGTTCTCCCTTACTGCATCAGGAGTTCCAAACGAGGCTGTGCAGCCATACCTGTCTTCCCTCAGGTGCCCCCTCATGTTGTCAGCCGAAGAGCAGCCACGCACAGCCTTCTTATGGCTTGAGGAGATTGCCCCGTGGTGGTGCTGCAGAGCGCATTTGCTGCCTACAGGTGGTGTATCCTACAGCTCGAGTCTCCTTGGAAAGGACACTCATGGACAGAGCGTTGGCAGACAATGAGGAGATGAGAATGGGCAAGGGCATCTTCTCGGTGCCACTGTTGGCAGCAGACCCGTGTTTGGGGGGGTGGTTCCTGAAAGTGACAGCTTTGGGTTTTTTTTGTTACCAACTGTTTACTGGGTTGTCTTCCTAATGCTGTGCCACATGAAATAAAGAATACCTGCCTGTTTCTACTGACTAGCTTCTCTCTCTCTCTTTTCTCATTTACTGTTGGCCCTTCTCCAGCTTCTTGATGTAAAACAGCTGAGAAACAAACCATCAAATATTGTGTAACTAGAAAGCACTGCTACCAATGCAGACAGCAGGGTGGGAGGCAGCCTCACTTGGTACAACCAGAGTCACTTCAGTCTGGTGAGAAGTCATTGTGTACTGGGCACTGCTGAAGCCACACCTCAAATACAAAGCGTTCAGATTTAGGCCCCTCACTCTAAGAAGGGCACTGAGGTGCTGGAGCATGTCCATAGAGAATGTCTTGTGAGTAGCTGCCTTTTCCCAAACTTCCTTCTCAGCTGCCCTACACCCTGTCTGCCAAGTTGCTTCAAAGCTACACCATTACCCAGGTGCCAAGCTGCACATGTGTTTTGTTCCGCCTGCCCTTTCTGCATTGTTTCAGTAGCTCCTTTAGAACTGGTTTAGCCCTGAAAGCAAAGACTTCTTTACTAAGTTTCCTACCTCTCCAACAAGAGGCTCCAAAGCCGGAGCAGGCCTCGCTGGGCACAGCGCTGCCCACCAGAGCACAGCGGAGGCAGAGCCACTTTGTGGCACCCTGGCCGAGACGCAGCCCCCATCTGCTAGCCTGGCAGGCAGCTGCCCCCCTGCAGACACTGTGGGGCAGGCCAAGCCCCTGCCCTGCGCATCCTGCTCCTCCCCTCTGAAGCACCCCTGGGCAGCCCAGGCCTGCAGAACGCAGGCACCAGCAGCTGCCAGCCCTGCTTTGGAGAGGGACTCCCCAGTGCCTGTGACTCCCTCGGCTCTCTCCTGGGCAGGCATCACCCTGCAAACCGCCTGCCCCATGGCATCCCCAAGGAGACTGCCCCATGGCATCCCCATGGAGCCTGACCCATGACATCCCCAGGAAGCCTGCCCCATAACATCACCGTGGAGCCTGCCCCATGACGTCCCCATGGAGACTGCGCCTCGCACTGTGGCGTCACAGTGAGGGGTCTCTGCCGCCGAGGCTTTAAAAGGGGGCGCGGCCTGGGCGCCAGCAGGCAGTCGGTACTGGCAGTGCAGTCCGTCACGGTCTGCAGCCTTAGCCCCTGCCAGCTCCCAGTACACTTGGGATCCTGTCCTAGGACCCAGAGGCAACTGGGAACTTGCCTTGTGGCCTGTGCTCCTGGTCACTGGCTTTTGGCAGCGCCACCACAACCAGGACAATGGAACTGGTTCTGATGGTAGTGGCTATGCAGCTTTTCTTGCTGTGCCTTGGGATGAGCACAAAGGTAGGTGACTGCTGACCGGTGGGGTGGGGGACTGTGGCGTGGTGCTGGGAGCTGCTCCCACCTCACTCTGCTCTTTGGGATCCTGCAGAATTGGTGGAGGAAGAAGAATGCGGCGGCAAGGATGCAGAAGAGGACCGGAAAAAAGGACTTGAAGAGGCAGAGTGCTGAGAGTATGCCCGCGGCAAACTTTCCTGTCCGCGGTCTACAGCCAAGAGCAGCACCGCCTCAGGGCCACGCTGAGGACTTCCGGCCGCCCACTCCTCCTCCTCCTCGTCCCACTCCTTCCTCGGCAGCTCCTGCATCTGTGGAAGAATCCCAGGGAAAAGCCCAGCGCGGGTCATGGAGGACGTGAGTAATGGGGACAGTTCCCCAGACCCTCTAGTCCATGCCCTGCCCCTGCCCACAAGCCGGGGGGAACTGCTGCCAGCAGCTCCTCCCAAGTTGCCAGGGTCTGACATGCTCTCTTCTGCTTCCTCTGCTGCAGCTTAAGCGCCTCGTCAATAAGGAGGAAGGGCCTGGTGCCCCGCGACCACCCCCTGGCCTCCTTGCACTCCTCCCACGACTCCTTGTTCGACAGCAGCTATGCATCGCTGCATTCATCCGACAGCTCCGACGTTGACCCCCGCATGCTCCCCTGGCCTGCTCTGTTGGCAAAGTACCAAAGGCAACCCTCCGATGGCCGTCTGCGGATGGAGGACCGTATCCTGGAGCTCACCAAAACCATCCAGAAGATAAAGATGCTGTCTGAAGAGGCCCATGGGGAGCTGCGGGTGAGCCTGGCCAAGTGGCAAGAGACTGAGATGAAGGCCCAGGCTGAGAATCTCCCCAGCGATCCCCTCCCGCAGTACAGGCGACAGCAGCAGCTGTTTAGTCACCTGAGGCTGCTGCAGGAGGACTCAGGAAGCCCAGCTTGGCTCAGGCAGACGAGGGGCCGGAAGCAGCCATGCAAGCTTTGCCGCTGCATAAAGGCAACCTTTGCCGGCGTCTCCGCCAGCCTGAGGAGATTCTGCAGCTGATGCCAATTTTAACTGGCATGGCCAAGCCTCTGGGGTGTTCCACCTGCGACTGGGAACATCCTGGGCCACCCCTGAGTACAAATGGTAAGAAATTAATTTAGCATTTTCATCACTGATGTGAACAGTAGGATCGAGACCTGTTGGAGAGGGTCACTGAATGACACAGAACACAGCACAGGAGCTGCAGGCTGGCAGAGAAAGGCTTGCACAGCTTTCTCCTACCAATGCTCCTCTATCAGTCCGCAGCTCAAGGAGCATTTTGGTGGAGGAAAACAAACCCAGGAACAGCTTCCAGAGTACCTCATCGCTGAAAGAGGAAGACCATGCTTGGTACAGAGGGAGATCAGCAGGGAACCTGGAAAACTTCAGAAGCGTAACTAGCAGGAGTGGAACTAAGAATCTCTTAGTTCTTAAGAATCTCTGTTTTAAGTTTAATGTTTGGTATATTGTAGTAAGAGTAGAACTAAGAATCTCTTTCAAGTTTAATGTTTGGTATATTGTAGCAACAGTAGAACTAAGAATCTCTTTACAGTCTTGATGTTTGGTGTATTGTAAGAGTGGAACTAAGAATCTCTCTCATAAGTTTAATGTTTGCTATATGTTAGTAACAATAGAAATAATAATCTCTTTATAGTTTTAATGTTTGGTATATTGTAGGAACAGTAGAGCTAAGAATCTCTTCCATGTTTTAACTTTAATGTTTGCTATTTTTTTGCAACAATAGAACTAAGAATCTCCAGTTTTAGTGTTTGCTGTACTGTTGCAACAATAGAATTAAGAATCTCTTTCATGTTTTAAGCTTAATGTATGGTATAATGTAGCAACTATAGAACTAAGAATCTCTAGTTTTAAGTTTAATATTTGGTATATTGTAGGAACAATAGAACTAAGAATCTCTTTCCAGATTTAAGTTTAATGCTTGCTATATTTTTGCAACAATAGAACTAAGAATCTCTTTCTGGTTTTACGTTTAATATTTGTTATATTGTTGCTGCCAAGCTTGACCATTTCATGTGAAACCAGGGCTTTGGTTTGCCTTTCCTGCACTTGCTTCCCCCAGCACAGAAGGAGAGGGAGCAGGGCAAGGCAGGACAGGTTCAGGCCTGTTTGGCCTGTTTATGCCCAGCACCACACTCGCTCAAAGGAAGCATGGCCAGGAGGGCTGTTAACCAGTATATGCGATGCATGCCCTTCACCGAGCTACAAGCTCCTGAGCAAACTTTAGCAGCCATGTTTCTTGTCACTTGTGAGGTTGTAATAAAGTTTTTGAAAGCACTTAGAGTTTCGAGGCTGATTGTCTTGTAACTACTTTTCACTGGAGGGAAGGAGAGCAGCCAAACTGGCAGACACCCTATAAAGAAACCAGCAGCACACACAGAGCTTTGACAGTTCTGCTGCAGGAGGAGCATTGCACGCAGAGGCCTGGCAGTTCTGCTGCAGGAAAACTTTCAAGAGCACCAAGGCAGGTTGCAGACTGTCGGTGGAATTGCTCGAGGATCAGGCAGCCTTTATTCCAGTCAGGTGCACAAAACAACCCAAATCCCACAACTTTTTACATCAACTTTAATCGGCCTTGAAAGGTATACCCAGAACTTTTCGGTGGATTCGTGCATCAGACTGGCAGCTTCAGCTTCTTCCTGACTAGAGGTTTGTGATTCTGCCTCGGGGTAGTTGCCAGCAGTCCCGCACAGCCCTGTTCTAGCTATGCTGCCGCCTAACAAGCCCAAAAGAGACTCTGACACTCTCATCAAATCCAACATCCCTTTCTTCATTGTTTCAGTAGCTCCTTTAGAACTAGTTTAGCCCTGAACGCAAAGACTTCTTTACTAAGTTTCCTACCTCTCCAACAAGAGCTAAATCTTGCCTGCAAAGAGACACAAGGCCAGGAACCAGCAAAGGCTGGAAGCCAGCAGACTAGAAAGCAGCTTGGCATAGAAGGTCCTGGCAAGCATCAAGCTGGCCACCAGATGCTCTGCCTTGTCCCATCGCACCAAGGCTTTATCTTCACAGAATCATCTAATTGTTTTGGCTGGAGAAGACCTCAAAGATCATGCAGGCCAATTATTAACACAGCACTGCAACCCATGTCCCTCAGCACCGTATCTTCATGCCTTTGAAATTCCTCCAAGGATGGGGAACTGCACTGTTTGTGTGCTCAGCAGCCCACGTCAGGACCGGACTTGTGGAGAACTCCTTCCTCATATCCAATCCAAACCTTCCCTGGGGCAATTTGTAGCCTTGTCTGCCCCTGCCGCGTGTGCCTTGGCAGAAGAGATCGAATCCCACCAAGCTCCTTTCAGGGAGCTGCAGAGGGTCAAAAGCTCTGCCCTCAGCCTCTTTTTCCCCAGCCTCAGCACACAGAGCTCCCTCTACACTGCCAGCCCCAAGGATTCTGTCCCTCGGCGGCCCGCAGCGGGCTGAGGCTGGCACCGAGCTTCCCTCAGCCGCCTCTGGGCAGCACCTGGGGACACAGCTGAGAGCTGCCTGCCCCCAGCAGTGGCCGCAGCCTTGACATCCCTTGGGCCCCAACCGCCCCTGACAGCCCTTGGGCCCCAACCGC
>VWZI01021475.1:0-22792 GCA_013396835.1 Psilopogon haemacephalus
CTAAAAGGTGGGGGGGGCAGGTCACTGCAAACCCACTACACCATGGAGCAAAGGATGCACCATGGACTCCATGCAATTCAATATGAATATTAGTGGAAGACCTTTATTAGCTGTTACACCTGTGTTTATGTAGCATTGAGCACCAAGTACATGCCTACAAATATTCATCTATTAACATAATCTAGGCAAGGACAGCCCTGGTCATTAGCATAGACATACTTGTTATTCCCCCACTATCTCTTGCTCCCTCATGGGATCTGTTGCCATATTATGAGAACCAAAGTCGGGTGTCCTATGTACCACTAGTTATTTTCCTCAGCTGTGGGAATGAAGACCGAACTGCTCATTATTTTTCACTCTCATCACATTCCCACATGTCATCATTTCAAAGATTGGGCCATTGGAAAGACCATTCTATACTTTTCGTTTCATATACATTCCCTTCAGCCTTTGTTCCCACTTACTCTCAGAGAATAAACAGTAAATTAGCTGACAGGACCCCATGTATAGGTTGTCTGATAGAATAACTTTTAAGTCACTTATGAAAGAGAGAAGAAAGTTAGCCTTCCTACTGCTGTTCCCAGGATATTTTCTACTTACATGCAATGGCAGTCTGACTGTAAAATGTTTGTCTACTTCTCTAGACTAAATTGGTTCTAACTGATCACCTAGAGATTTCTGTATTTTAAAACATTTGCTATCGATTTAGAATACCTTCTGGAATCAGAGATTCAGAAGAGGGGAGTTGAATCACTAAAGGAAAACACCTCTTCTCTTGTGGTTTTCTAATCCATAGTTTTAGCCAAAGTTAGAATTTTATTATCTATGTGTACATTCCACCTTAAACTTTTACAGAAGTCTGGGTGAACTTTCAGTTCCCTGAGAGAGAAACTAAGGTACAGATGTGCTGTTGACAGGGTGGACAAAACACACTGAATATTTGGGATTCAAGTCTGAACACAAGCAACAAAACATGGTACAGAAGAAAGGTATATATGGACATTTTAATGCTATTTGCATACAAAAGCTGAAGATGATAAACTGGCCTTAATAAGCCCTGAGAAACATTTTATCTTTACATATATGCAATATATGTTACATCAAATATGTCACTATGGGTGTGCCCTTGGTTAACATCCCACCCTCACAAGCCCCTATCCCCCAAGACATAAGTGAAGGAAAGCAAGAAAAAAAAAAAAAAAGGAAATGAAAAAAAAGAAAAGGGCAGCAAAATACAGAAACATCTCCTGACCCAAAGCTCCTCCAGTGGAAAAGACCAACACTCCAAATCCAGAAACCAAATGCAAAAACTGAAAAACTGAAACAGAAATCCTCTCATGTTACAATATGAATTTCAGGCCCTATAATATTTTGTTCCTGGCATGATGGCAGCATGGTATTAAGTATCAGCACCAGCCTTGACTCAATTCATGACAGAGTGCAAGGACATAGCAAAACCCAAGAACTTAATATCATTCAATTAAACCAGTGTGTAATCCAAAGACAATTCTTTACTGTAAAGAGTATCCCTAGGAAGTCCGTATGAAAAGAATTTAAAAAAGAGTCTAAAAGACTAGGTGACAATATTCTGCAACTTTGAAAACTATCTGGAAGCCCATGAGAAGGAAACAGAGCATAAAAACTTAAAAATAGACCCCAAAAATCTGATGACTAAGCAGAAATATATGCCACTACCACCTTTGAACTGCTTCTAGTGATGAGCTCAGTGATGAGCTCAGTGATTGATAACCTACCACTCTCTATATAAGAAAAACTGTCCTGAAGTCCCAGAGAGATATTGATTGGACAAGTTAAAAGAACACCAAAAAGAAGAGATTGATCATTTGAAAAAAATAATAATTGTAAGGATATTTTTAATGCAGTCTTTCTATATTGATTTGGATTATGAATGTTAATAATACTGCAAGTGATCTAATTGAAACTGTTTTAGCTATTAGCTGCAGTTGCACAACTATCATTCCTAATAAAAATCCAGCCCCAGTGGATGGTCTGGTGCACTCTACTTAGTAACCGTGCAGGCTTCTTAGGCCTCTGTTGTAGTTTGAACTAATTAAAGGATTGGAATGAGAAATTAGACTATAGACTGAGAAAGAAAAACATTCCAGTGTCTTCACTAACTACTTTCCTGCTGCTAATACCCCTGGCCAATCTACCTTCGCTTATCTGGCAGGCAAGATAAGATTGGGAAGTGGGGGAAGGTGGTGGGGTGGTTGAAAACCCCCTCTTAGGGACTCTGATCTCTGGGAGGGATGTGGTGTTCCTGCATTACCTTTTCATTGTATATATATCTGTAAATATCTGCTTATATATTGTGCAAAGCTGTAAATATAAAACTTCATTTTCTTAACTTCCAGTCATCTGAGTCTAGCCTGGGCAATTTCACAGTGTGGGGGGGAGGGTGGGAAGCTCCCAAACCACCACAGCATACAGAACATTCACAGGACTAAACTACGATAAGCTATGCATCTGGCCTGTTGAAAATCAAAGCTCCAGCAAGCCTACATTATCTTTGACCAAGCCAAGCTCAGAAAGATCCCAAGGCACTACACAACTTGGCCAGCTCAAAGGCTTTCAGCTTCTTCTAATAATGTCAAAATCAGATTATTAAACAGTATGAAGTGTAAAGAACTATATAAGTTGCAGTAATTAATAAACATCTCTTAAAATAGCAATACATTATTGCTTCTTTTTTTGTTATGTTCAAAAAGTAAGGGAGAGAAGCAAGAAAATTGCAGTGATTTTCTTTGATTTCAGCACAAACTTAATTGCTAGAGGCAATCCTAGTCAACCTTTAAACATACTTTTATTTCCAGAAAACTGACTGAAGCAAAAAAAACCCACCCTGTAACACCTTTAAATTGTCTAAATATTTTTATCTTAAAAAAAATAATTGTGCTACTCTTTACCTGATGACCTGGAGTGGTATATTAAGTAGCTTAGATGCTTATGATGAATGCATATAGTGATATTTAATTTGAAAGTATAAAGGAAATGCTGGACCTGACACAGCAGTATATCTAAGTAGGCATTTATTAATAGGCAAAAGATCTACAGAGAGGATATCCACACTGAAGTTGTATTTTCTCAAGCTGAAATGGCTTGTAGGCCAAACCATCACCTTTTTTTGTTATGTGACACAGTCAATTCATTAGCCAAACTGGACTCAAAAGTCAATATGATGTTAATTTTAAAATCTTAGGATATATTTAATCAATTAACAGAAATTACCTGTAGAATATATTTAATAACTGTTAAAATTAATAACAAAAAATATTATTGCTGTTATAGGATTGGATTTTTCCTTTTTAGTAATTCTGCATTCTACTTTTTATTCTTTCAATATCTTTTTTTGTATTGCAGTTCAGTGGTACTGGTGGATCAACAACTAAATCGCTGAAGTAGGATTCAGCACTACAATGCATTTGATGAATATGCTTCTCTACCTAAGCATAAGCAATGAATGGTTTAAGAGATATTCCTCTAGAAAGGTCTGACATTTTAATCCTTGTGTTAACCTCACTCTCCTGTGGAACTCTTTACCATGGGATACTGCAGAAACTTAATATGTGCTAAAGTTGGGAAAAAAACTGAGAAGTTCCTGGAAGAGTAATCTTTCAAGGGCTATTAAATACAAAACCACAGCCTCTACTTAAAAGAACTTCTCAAGCTGCTCTGCTGCTTTGCACTTATTCTTTTTCTAATATTCTTCCTTAGGCTTTTGTTGTTGTATATTATTAGAGTGATGCAACTTCAGTCTGATTTAGATTGGCAGTTACTGTTTCATACTCTTAAAGAACTGAGTTCATCCAAGGTGGAAGTGAGACAGAAAAATCATGCCTTAGTTAACAGAAGAATTAGTACTGCTTAGTTAAATTAATTTTTCAGTACACCAAGATGAAATATAATCCTTTATATTAGGGAGAAGTTGTTCTGATTAGGAAAAGGAATTGCAACTCTGATAAGAAGATTACATTGGTATATGAGGAAATAATCACATAATGTGAGAGTTATGTGAGAAAGAAGATAAATTTTTCCCTTACCAGTACTATTCAATATATTAATCAGCGACCTCGATGAAGGAATAGAGTGCACTGTCAGGAAGTTTGCTCACAAAACTGGGTGGAGTGGATGACACATCTGAGGGTTCTGCTGCCATTCAGTGAGACTTAGACAGGCTGGATTGCTGGGCAAGGCAAAATGAAATGAAGTTCAACAAGGGCAAGTGTAGAGCCTTGGACCTGGGAAAGGATAATCAGTATAGGTTGGGGACTGATCTGCTGCAGAGCAGTGAAGGGTAAAATGACCTGGAGGTCCTGGTGGATGGAAGGTTCACCATGAGCCAGCAATGTGCTCTGGTAGCCAAGAAGGCCAATTGCATTCTGGGGTATATTAGAAGGGCTGTGGTTAAGATCAAGAGTAGTTCTCCTACCACTCTACTCTGCCTTGATGAGGTCACATTTGGAATATTGTGTTTAGTTCTGCACCCTAGTTCAAGAAGGGCAGGGAACTGTTTGAAAGAGTCCAACACAGAACCACAGAAATTATTAAGGGAATGGAACAACTTCCTTACAAGGAGATACTGAGGAATCTGTGTCTCTTTAGTTTGCGGAAGAGGGGACTGAGGGGTGACCTCATTAATGTTTACATAATGTGAGTGCCAAGATGATGGAGCCAGGCTCTTCTTGGTGATGCCCAATGAGAGAACAAGGGGCAATGAGTAGAAGCTGAGGCATAGGAAGTTTCATGGAAACATGAAAAATAATTATTTCACTGTGAGGGTGATGGAACACTGGAACAGGCTGCCGTGGGAGGCTGGGGAGTCTCCCTGTATGGAAAGAGTCAAAACCTACCTGGATATATTCCTGTGTGATCTGGTATAGGTGATGT
The DNA here is from genome assembly GCA_013396835.1 of Psilopogon haemacephalus. NCBI lineage: Eukaryota > Metazoa > Chordata > Aves > Piciformes > Megalaimidae > Psilopogon > Psilopogon haemacephalus. The sequence goes on from VWZI01021475.1 coordinate 4,909, forward strand.
TACTCTGCAGATGCTACTTTGCAGGAGGGGTTGGACTAGATGATCTTCTGGCCAAGGATCGAGCAGAGGAAGATGGAGGGGAAAGTATATCTGCTCAGTTGCCCAGGGTGTGTCAGCCAGCCCAAAGAATTAAGACTAGTGCAACAAAGGAAAAAAAAGGAGAGTAATAGTTGTAGGGATTCGCTTCTGAGAGGAAGAGAGGAAACGATGTATTGGACAGACCCCTCTCATAGGGAGGTGTGCTGCCTACCCAGAGCCCAGGTTAGGGATGTTGCTAAGAAAATTCCTAGCCTGGTGCACTCTGTGAATTACTACCCATTATTCATCTTCCATGTAGGAGAAGAAATAATGACTAGTAATCCCAGAAAAATAAAAAAAGACTTCAGGGCCTTGGGATGTGTGGTACAGGACACAGAGGTACAAATCATCTTCTCTTCTGTCATTTCAGCTAATGGCAGAGACACTGGATCAAGCAGAAGGCACCTCTCTTTTAGGGCAAAGAGAGTCTTTGCAGAGGAGATTGCAGGGCTAGTTGACAGGGCTTTAAACAGGATGTGAAGGGGGAGTGAGACAAAGTCATTAGGCTTCCATGTGGCAAGGTTTTTGACGGCAGACCAGTGTGGGAGCAATGGGAGATTAGTAAGGGCTCTCAACTTGCTGCCCTGAAGCATGATGGGAACAAAATAATGCAGTCGAAATCTTGAAGAGATGAGTCAGATCCACTTCAGGTAATAGCTGCCAACAGGGAAACATCACGTGGTGATCCACATGGTAGTGATGACATGAGGAGCAGAGATAGGCTGGTAGATACAGAAGTGCCTGAGTATGGACAGGTGGGATCTGACCTTAAGATTGAATTACAGATAGAGAAAAGAGTGTCCAAAGAACAGGATAAGGAAAAATCAGTGGGTAAATCAGCTCCAATAGAGGCACAACTGAAATGCCTCTACGCTAACGCAAGGGTCATGGGGAACCAACAGGAAGAATTGCAAATATGTGCAAGTCTGCAGGTTTATGATGTCATTGGCATCACTGAGACATGGTGGGATGTATCCCATGATTGAAGCGTAGGGATATATGGGTATAGACTCTTCAGGAGGGACAGGCAGGGGAGAAGGGGAGGGAGTATTGCCCTCTACATCAATGATAGATTCCATGGAGATCTACCTGGGGATGTGCAACGAAAAAAACAGAGAGCTTATGGGTAAAGGTTAAAGGGAAGGCATGGGAAGGGGACATCATAGTAGGAGTTTGCTACAGACCTCCTGATCAGGAAGGTGAAGCAAATGAGGCTCTTCACAAACAAATAGGAGAAGCTTCACCCTTACATGCTCTGGTACTCATGGGGGACTTTAACCACCCTGACATCTGTTGGAAGGACAACACAGCACAGCACCAGCAACCTAAAAGATTCCTCAGATCTATTGATGATAACTTCCTTCTCCGAGTGGTAGAGGAATCCACAAGAAAAGGTGTTGGGCTGGACCTAGTCCTCAACAACAAGGAGGGGCTGGTGAGTGAAGTGAAGCTGAAGGGTAGCCTTGGATGCAGTGACCATGAAATTACAGTAGAGTTTAAGATCCTCAAGGCATCAAGAAGGGTGCACAGCAAACTCACTGCTCTGGACTTCAGAAGAGCAGACTTCAACCTCTTCAGGGACCACCATGGCAGGGTGCCATGGGAAAAAATCCCTGGAAGGAAGGGGGGCCCAGGAAAGCTGGTCATTGCTCAAGGATCGCCTCCTTCAGGCCCTGGAGCAATGCCTCCCAAAAAAGAGGAAGGCAGGTAAGAATGCAAGGAGACCTGCATGGATGAATGGAGACACTTAGACACAAGAAGGAAGCCTACAGAGTGGAAGCAAGGACAGGCAACCTGGAACAAATAAAAATACATTGTTCATTTAACCAGAGATCAGGTTAGGAAAGCTAAAGCACATCTGGAATTGAATCTAGCTAGGGACATTAAGGGGAGCAAGAACTTCTTCAGGTATACTAGTGAGAAAAGGAGGACTAGGGAGAATGTGGGACCCTTCCAGAAGTGAAATGGAGAGGTGGTGACAAAGGACATGGATAAGGCTGAGGTGCTCAATGACTTCTTTGCCTCAGTTTTCAACGGCAAGGGCTCCAAACACAATGTCCAAATACCAGAGGGCAAAAGTAAGGACTGGGGGAGGGAAGATCTGCCCACTGTAATTGAAGGTCATGTTCATGAGCACCTAAGGAATCTGAACGTGCACAAGTCCATGGGGTCTGATGAGATCCACCCAAGAGTCCTGAGGGAACTGGCAGATGAATTTGCTAAATCACTGTCCATCATATTTGAAAGGTCATGGCAGACTGGTGAAGTACCTGATGACTTGAAAAGAGAAATCATAACACCCATCTTCAAGAAGTGAAAAAATTATGACCCTGGGTACTACAGACCAGTCAGTCTCACCTGTATGCCTGGCAAGATCATGGAGCAAATCTTCCTGAAGGGTCTGCTAAGGAAAATGGAAAACAAAACAGAGGTAATTGGTGGTAACCAGCATGGCTTCACCAGGGGTAAATCACGTCTGAAAAGTTTGGTGGCTCTTTATGATGAAGTCACAGCAAAAGTGTACAAGGGAAGCGCAACTGATGTCATGGTCCTAAGTAAGGTGTTTGCCTCTGTCCCATATGACATCCTACTCACCAAACTGGAAAAACATGGGCTTGATGGATGCACCACTCTCTGGATAAGGAATTGGCTGGATGGTCACCACAGAGAGTGGTGATCAATTGCACAATGTCCACCTGGAGACCAGTGACAAGTGGCGTCCCTCAGGGGTCGGTGTTGGGACCAGTGCTGTTTAACATCTTTGTCAGCGATGTGGACAGAGGAATTGAGTGGCCCCCATGGAATTTGCAGGTGACACCAAGCTGTGTGGCGCAGTCAACTTCCTAGAGGGCAGGGATGCCATCCAGAGGGACCTGGACAGGCTGGAGAGGTGGGCCCAGGCCAATCTCATGAAATTCAACAAGGCCAAGTGTAAGGTCCTACACCTAGGTTGGTGCAATCCCAAGCACAAATACAGGCTGGGTGGTGAGTGGCTGGAAAGCAGCCCTGAGGAAAATGATCTGTGTGTTCGGGTTGATGAAAAGCTCAACATGATTCAGCAGTGTGCGCTTGCATCCCAAACAGCCAACTGTGTCCTGGGCTGCATCAAGAGAAGTGTGGCCAGCAGGGCAAGGGAGGTAATTCTCCCCCTTTACTCTGCTCTTGTCAGACCTCACCTATACTACTGTGTCTAGTTCTGGAGGCCTCAACACAGGAAGGACATTGAACTGTTGGAGCCAGTCCAGAGGAGGGCCACAAAAAGGATCAGAGGGCTGGAGCAACTCTGCTATTAGGACAGCTATGAGAGTTGGGGCTCTCCAGCCTGGAGAAGAGAAGGCTTTGAAGAGACCTTATAGTAGCCTTCCAGTATCTGAAGGAGGCCTACAGAAAGGCTAGAGAGGGACTATTTACAAGGTCTTGTAATGACAGTATGAGGGGTAATAGGTTTAAACTGGAAGAGGAGAGATTTAAACTGAATGCTAGGAGGAAGTTCTTTCCAGTGAGGATGGTGAAACACTGGAACAGGTTGTCCAGGGAAGCTGTGGCTGCTCCCTCTCTGGAGGTGTTCAAGGCCAGGTTGGAAGAGGCCTTGAGTGACTTGTTCTAGTGGGAGGCGTCCCTGCCTATGGTGGGGGGTTGGAATTGGATGATCTTTGAGGTCTTTTCCAACCTAAACCATTCTATGATTCTATGATCTTTCAAGGTCCCTTCCAGGCCCTAACCTGATGTGATTCTGTGAATACCCAGCAAGATACACCAAGATTAACTTAGCTGTCTTATCAGTTGCCAATCTATATCTGTTGTTTGGCCATGCTATTTTCACAGCTCTATAGATGTTCATTCTCTAAACAAGCAGTATGGCACAGTGTTTTCAAGTTCTTGGGGTTTTACTTACAGATTGTAGGTCATTGAGCTAACCTTTACAGGATGTAAACACAGTCTTGACATTTTGTGTCAGATCAGCTGTTATAGCAAAAAAAGTACAAGAGAAATATTTGGTTCAAATAGCTACAGAAAAGACAAAGAGTCATTATATCCTTTGACTCTGGCAGCAGCCTTTCTCCTGTTGAAAGCTGTGACATAGCGGTTATTACAGAAACTTGGTTGGATGATTCCCAGAATGGAAATTTAGGGATAGACAAGTATCAGGTCTTTAGGAAGAACAGGTAGGTTAGGAGGGGAGGAGGTGTTGCCCTTTACACCAGAGACCAGCTGGAATCAATGGAGCTCCACCTGGGAAAGGATGATGAGCTGGTTGAGTGCATATTGGTTAACATTAAAGGGAAGACAGGGGAAGATGATTTACAGTAGGGGTCTGCTACAGGCCACCTGACTAGCAGAACTGAGCAGATGAGGCCCTAAATAAACAAATAGAAGTGGCTTCATGTTCACAGGCTCTGGTCCTCATGAGGGATTTTATACACCCTGACATCTACTGGAGGTAAAATACAGTGAGGCACCAGTTATGCAGATTGTTCCTGAAATGCATACATGACAAATTCATTCTCCAAATGGTGGAGGAGCCAACAAGACAAGGTGCAATGATGGATCTCGTTCTCACTAACAGGGAAGGGCTGGTGATCAATATGAGGCTTAGGGGCAGTCTGAGCTGCAGTGACCACCACACTCTAGAATGTAAGATCCTCAGGGCATCTAGGAGGATATATTCCAAGCTTATGACTCTGGATTTAGGCATACAGACTTTGATCACTTTAGGTATCTGCTGGCAAAAGTATTGTGCGACAAAGTCCTAGAAGGACGTGGGACCCAGGACAGCTGCTCTGTATTCAAGCATCACCTTCTCTGTGCCCAGGAGCAAAGTATATCAACAAAGAGGAAGGCAGGAAAGAATGTTAGGAGACCTGCCTGTATGAGCAATGACTTCATAGACACACTGTCACACAAAAGTAAACTGTACAAGGAGTTGAACAAAATACAGCAGGAACAGATGGAATATAAGGAAGCTGTCCAAGCAACAGAAGGTCTGGTTAGAAAAGATAAAGCTCAATTAGAATTAAATCTATCCAGAGAGATCTAGTAGAATCACAGAAGTTTCTATAGGTACATTAATGGCAAAAGGAAAACTAAGGAAGGTGTGGGCCCCCTCATAAAAGAAATGGGAGAACTGGTGACAAGTGACATGGAGAAGGCTGAGGTTCTCAATGATTTCTTTAACTCAGTCTTCACTGGCAAGGGCTCCAGCCACACTCCTGAAATCACAGAATATAATGGCAAGAGTGGGAAGAAACTGCCCATTGTAAGTGAAGATAAGGATCCTGACCATGTGAAGAACCCGATAATGTACAAACCCATGAGACCTTATGGGATACACCCACATGTACTGAGGGAACTGGCAGATGAGGTTACTAAACCACTCTATTATATTCCAAAAGTCATGGCAGTCTGGGGAAGTCCCCAGTGACTGGAAAAAGGGAAACATAACCTCCATTTTCAAGAAAGGAGAAGAAGGGTGATCCAGGGAGCTGTAGGGCAGTCAGTCTCATCTCTGTGCCCAGTAAGATCATGGAGCAGATTTTCCTAGAGGCACTACTGAGACAGAAAATTGACAAAGAGGTGATTGGTACAATCAACATGCCTTCACCAATGGCAGATTATGCCTGGCTGTGTTGATTTGAGCTAATTGGAGGATTTGAGTGAGAAATTAGACTATTGGCTGAGAGAGTTAAACACAGTGTGTCACTTCACTGAGTTCTGCTGAGAAAAAAAAAAAAGTTGTTTTTAAGAACTGTTCTGAAAACAATCAGATAGCAGAGGGCTTCTGACCGTTCAGTGCAGCAACTGCTTCTCCTTTGTCTCTCTGTCTTTTAGCTAATTCAGAGTAAAATTACTAACTCCTTCCTGCCACTAATCTCTCTGACTGATCTACTTCAGCTTATCTGCAGCATCAATTGGTGGTGAGATAAGACTGGGGAAGGAGGGAAAGGTGGTAGGTAGGGGGGGGTTTGGTTACCCTCTCTTGGGGATTTTGGTCTCTGGGAAGGGTGTGGTGTCTGTATTACCTTTTTACTGTATATATCTGTAAATATCTGTTATATCTTGTAAATATTTGCTTGTATATTGTGCATTGCTGTAAATATAAAGCTTCATTTATCAACTTCCAGTGTTTTTGAGTCCTAGCCGGGATTTACAAAAGGTGGGGGGGCCAGGTAACTGCTAAACCACTACACTGGCAAACCTGGTGGCCTTCTATATGTGTTGTGGAAGGCCTGAACAGGCCAGAATAGGCCTGAATATATCCTGACTTGTACAGACATATTCCTCTGCTCCACATCCTTCTGCTGATGGGAGAAGCAACCATGAGAAGGAAGACAAAAGGGCCTGGTGCCACCATGTCTGTCCAAACTTGTCTACAGAGTACACACACATGCTTATACACTTGTTTGTGTTCTGCCCTGAAAGGTAAAAGTTAGCCCTGACTTCACCTAATATGGTTAAACTTGACAAAGTGCCATTCTGATTGGTTAATCTATGTCCAAAGGCCCATAAGACTCAGCTACATGGATAAAAGAGATGAGCAGGTAACACAAGCACCATTATTTTTGCCTTAACATGCTCTCTGCTTCTGGCAGTGATTCTACCACTGACTCATTGCTGTTGCATCCTGCCATGTTCTACAGCATTATGTTTGCTAAGCTGTAAGATAACCCTGCTACATAGAAACAAATCCTGATACTTTGGATTTGTCTGTCTGGAAACTGCTTCAAGCTTACCAGGAATAGGCACCAAATGAGTCCACATGATAGGCTTGCTTAGCCAGTGTGACACCTGCCAGTCTTCTGCCAAGACTGCACATCTGCAAGACACCCTGCTTGCAAGTCTTCTGCTAAGATCAGGAAGCCCTGGAAAGGACACACAGATTGTTCAGAAGGAACCAGGACCAGGTCAGAGATTTTCTGCTTCCTTCCCCAGCATCCTTGATAGAGCCTGGGAATATCAGAGGCCTCAACTTCTGAGAAGACAGCAACAGAACTCCCTACAAGTATGGGTAGTGTCTGAAGCCCCAAGAGCTGATTTTGTGAACAAATATGCAAAGCCTCTTTAGCAAGTCCTTAGCAAAACTGTAAGAAATTCTCTAATTGCAACCCTTCTGTCTTAAACAGAAAGGAGCCTCTTGAGTCTATCTAATGGGCAAGTGGTATATTGACCACGAGAGCTTATCTTCCAATTCAATTGCACTTAATGTTGTATTATTGCTAGTTATTTGTTCTAGATACATTTATTCCTTTAGGTAATGTTTTCATGACTGTTGCACAGAAGCTAATTTTTTTTTTTTTTTAATTACTGAGTGGGTAAAAAAATCCTGAGTATCAAAATTAATAAACACTATTAATTTTCAAAAAATTATATCTTGCAGCATTAATTAATTACCCCTCCATTACAATATGACAAGGTCACAACATCAATAGACAAGGGGAAAGCAACTGACATTATTTATCTGGACCTGAACAAAGATTTTGACACTGTCCCACACAACATCCTTAACTCCAAAATGGTAAAATATGGGTTTGATGGTTGGACCACTCAGTGGGTAAAAAACTGGCTTGGTGATGACAAGTGAAGGTCAGTGACAAGTGGAGTCCCTCAAGGAACAGTGCTGGGACCAGTCTTGTTTAACATCTTTGTTGGTGACACGGACAGTGTCATTGAGTGTACCCTCAGCAAGTTTTCTGACAGTGCCAACCTGTGTGGTGCAGCTGACACACTGGAGGGAAGGGATGCCATCAAAGGGACCTTGGCAGACTGGAGAGGTGGGCCCAAACCAATCTCATGAGGATTGTGGTGGTTTGGCAGTTACCTGCATCACCACCACCCCCCACCCCGTGCTTTAAAATAACCCAGGCTAGAAGCATTATATTACAGCTTTGCACAATGTACAAGCAGATATTTACAATATATTACAGATATTTACAGATATCTACAGTAATAAGGTAATACAGAAACACCACACCCCTCCCAGAGATCAGAATCCCCAAGATGGGTTTCCAACCACCTTACAACCTTCCCCCCACTACCCAGTCTTATCCCACTATCTGTCTTACATGCCAGCTATGTGAGGAAGATCAGCCAGGGGATTTAAGAAGTAGGAAACTGATTAGTGGAGTTACACAGATCTAGCTAGAAAGTAGGGAGAGAGAGAGGTGCAACAGCCCTAATGGCTCAAACAGCTCTCTGTTATCTGTGTTTTGGTTCTAACTCTTATACCGTCTCAGTAAACAAATGAGTGGAGTAGAATCAAATTTTGTTCTCCTTTCTCAGCCTATAATCTAATTTCTCATTAAAATCCTCCAAGTAGTTCAAACCAGCACAAGGGTCAACAAGACCAAGTGTAGGGTCATGCATCTGTTTTGGAGCAATTTCAAGCACTGATATAGGCTGGGCAGTGACCCACATGGGAGCAGCCCTGAAGAAAATGACTATTGAGTATTGGTAGATGAGAAGCTCAATATCAGCTGCCAGTGTGCACTTGCAGCTCAGGAAGCCAACCATATCGTGGGTTGCATCAAGAGAAGCGTGGCCAGCAGGTTGAGAGAGGTGATTCTTCCCCTCTACACTGCTGTTGTGATTCATTTAATGTCAAATGAAGGAATGCATAATTTTATGGACATTAGAAAATACTTCTCTCAGTTTTTCCACTACTATACAGGCCTAGTTGTGATAGCTTCTCCTCATATGTCATGGGCTGCAGCAATCTGAGTATCTGAGTAGCTTATGCTGGACAAAAATGGATGCAGTAATTAAAATACCACCAATGAAAAAGGGGTAATTCACTTTGTTTCAGTTCATGCCTTCACCCCAAAATGCATCTAGCTTTATTTGTTCTACAGGATTACAAGGATCTTTCCTGAAATAGAATTCATATTTATCTTTGCTCATTTCCCCCCTATTTTAACCCCTTTTTTCCATCCTGAGGTGTAAAGTCCAAATCTTGGTTTTGTTTCATCAGCAGTTTCAACACTTATAAATGTGTATCTGACCAGGACTTAAATTAATATTGTTCTCTGTAGAAGCTGACAAAGAGCATTCAAGGTCATAAATAAATAAACTTATCATCTACCAACTTTTTGCTTTAAGTGTTACACTAGGGAAACAGGCAAATCTCAGAAACATTTAAATGCGTGTAAAAAAAAAAGTTTAAAAATAAAAAAATATTCTGAGATGTCAGACCACAGTGAAGGATGAACCATGGACTCCATGCAATTCAATGTGAATTAGTAGAAGGCCCGTATTACACATTACACCTGTGTTTGTATAGACTGAATACTGAGCACCACACCTACAAATATTCATCTACTAGTATAATCTAGGCAAGCAAAACCCCAGTCATTAGGATAGATAACCTAGGCCATCTACATCCACTATCTCTTGTGAGGGCTGTTGCCATGCTATGGGAGCCCAGGTCAGATGGTCTGCATACCATGGACTGGTTTCCTCAACTGTGTAAACCAAGGCCAGGCTGCTCATTATTTCACATTCGCACACTAAGGTGCAATTATCACATATTGCCTAATAACCCCTACTGTTTTTTCAGCTAACAACTTATACAACTTATCCTTTCTCTTTGCCTGATCAGAAAATCATTGGTATTTATCCATACAATGATGTCAACAGTCTCATAACCATTCCAGAAAAGAACAAACAAACTAATTAAAAGTTCATACATAACATTTTAAATTATTTTTCTCAGATGTATATCATAGAAGGATAGCATATGAAGTCTTACATGTATTTAGCATAGTTCAGGGGAAACAAAATTGTTTTAGGTCTAAAACACTGCCAACTAGAAAATTTAGACAGTGCTATGAAAGTTAAGGGCAATTATAAGCCTTAGGTAAAATTTTATAGGTGTCACCCAGATAACCCTCTTCTCCTCTTCTGTTCTAAAAGAATCACTTCTCTGGGACAAAGTCAGAAGGGGATTAATTCTGTTACTTGTCTGAGGAAGACACCCAAGGGAAGTGGGAACTCTTGAGTATTTGGTGTTTCCTGATGATTCCCTTACTGCTATACAAGTTATATCCTTATGCTTCATAAAACCTTTATAAGGATTGGCTATTTTCCAGATTTGCCAAGTATGACTAACAAAGTAACACATTTCCATGTACTGAGCCCACAGGGGTTTGAGGCTTGATCCCTTATAAATATATCTGGCCCACAAGTGTAAAGAAAATTATTCTAACAGGAGCAAGGAATTTCCCCTCAAGGTTAAACAACGACTACAACTAGAAAGAGGTTGAAAGGAAAGAAAGACACGAATTCTTTATCCAATTCAGTTTTGCCAGAACAGGATGACATGGAATATATTTAAAGGGACTTAGTCTCTTGAAATCTTGTTTGTTTCTTTTCCAGGAATACGATTTAGCATAATAGTACATATCCTGTAGTCCTACAACTGCCTATTGAAAATATGTTTACAGAATCAACATGAGGATAGCTAAAAAGGTTTATTATAAAGAAATAAATTAATTGAAATATTTAACATTATCAGCCATTTGATCATCAAAGTAGGAAGTCCTTTTCAGAAAAAAAGTCTTCTGAGTGTATTAGCAGTTAATAATAAAATGTAAAAGATGTAATTCTGATCCGTCTCCAAAAGTATTGTTACAGTTGCATTCTAATTAGTGCATTAAAATGTATGCCCAAATGTGACAACTGACATCCTCAAAATAGTTTTTAAACTGTTATCTATAGCATAAGAATCACTTCTGATCATCAGAGGAGAAGAAAATCTTATAAAATCGGTTATCCAAGATTAGAATTGTAATGTGTTACCAGGTTTGAAATAATAACATACCAGTAAAAGCATTCTGAAAATTTGTACCCTTTGGTATGATGGATATTCATAACTGATAAATGAGCACTATCTTTGCCTAAGGACTTTTGTAATGCAGAAAATAGGATTTTGGACATATAAGCACCCTAAGAAGATTTATTCATCAGGTATGTATAAGTTTGACTAGTTCCCTTCAGTTCTGTGATGCAATGACAGACTTATTTTTTATGCAATATTTCAGTGTTCAAGACACTCACCCCAGAAGTAAACAAAATATATGGGAATTGTCTCATTCTAATTTGATTTGATATGACATTTTCATTTTCCTAAAAACATTCACTAAATACTTTCCTGTTGACTATTATAAAAGATTACATGTTCCACGCTGGACTTCAGTTGTGGGCCACTCAGAACAGAATAAATGCAGAACAAGACTACTAGATGCCAGAATTAGTCTTAATAGAACTGCAAGCAGGTGTAAAGGCATACAGTAAAGAGCATGGAAGCATCCGTGTCACCCTTGATTGTTAACTTTATATCATAAGATACGTAAATCGTGCAAGAAGCATAGCCTCTGAACTTCCCATTCATAGAGTAACCTGCATGTGAGACTAGTAAGTCAGTCATCCATGTTGTGGCCTTCTGTACTGAATCCTTGAACTGTACACTTGTGGTGTCTGACAAAAGAGTTTAAACTAGTAGAGAGGACAAAATCAATAAATAAATTTCCAAAAAACAATATAAACAATTTGTAAACCAGAAGGTCTTGTTTTGAGCTTATATAATTAGTAGTTAGATGATTGCTTAGTTCAGTCTTAAGAGTATTGTTATGCTTTTACCATCAATGAAAGTTCTCACTTGTTTAGAATTAGGTACATGTTAAGTTTCTTACTGAATCAAATTTTCATCTGACTAGCTTATTTGTGTGCATTGCAGTTAACCAAGCTCTCCTCCTCTGGCTCTTTTCCAACAGGTGGCTTTACAAATCTTCACTGCTTTCTAACTGCCAAAACCATTGTCAACTTTTTTTGTCTCTTACTGGCAGATTGTTTTAAAACATCTCAGCTATTTTAAAATCTTAATTGACTTAATCCTTTTTCCCATTTATTAATTTTACTAATTTTGCCTTGTCATTTTTACCACCAATATCTTTTGTAATCCACCTGATTTTCTCTAACTCTCTCAGTATTAATTCACTCACCAGTTTGGCTAATCTTCTCCCTCTGAGGTATCAGCTTATTTTTGTACAGGTATTCTTCTTGTCTTACAGTATCACTTACTTTTAACCCTTAGTTCATCAAATAATAAATTTTAAACTCCCAATAGAATGTACAATTTTCTAATTATAATGTGTCTGTCTACATGAGGACTGAAAAAAGGATAAACATTAATCTTCTGTGATAGACAGGCTTTACACAGAAAGCCTAATGAATTGAGAAAATAGCAGTGAATCTAATAATTCCCTTAAAATGTAACCCAAATCTGACAAATATATTACATCCAGACACTTTCTGACTTAGACCTTGACATGTCTTTAACCAGATATTATATCTTATTTTAGGGAACCTTTAGAATGTGGGAGTCAGAAAGAAGATGCGTATTTTACCTAACACTAGCTGTTGACAGTGTAGATATCTAAGTAGTGCTATTTTGGTTTTGTTCTGTTTGTTTGGTTGGTTTGGTTTTGGGGTTTTGTTTGTTTGGTTTGGTTTATTTTTGTTTGGTTTTAATTCCATTGATTAGAATTTAGAAAACTAGCTTAGAAGTTAACTTTAGATGTTAGATTTTCAGTGTAGTGGGATCAGTTCCACTGCATTTACCAATCCATCACTTCCTCTCCCAGACCTGTTTGCCAGTATCACTCTTCCTTTGAAGAACTTAGTTCAAAATTGCTACTAGAAAATAAAATAAACCTCAAAAAGCACATCTTAAACAGAATATGCTCCATTTTACATTGTTTAACATTAAGTTATGTTGATTCTGAACTTAATACATTTTATATCCTATAAAAGCAGTTCTCAAATTCCTGTTCCAAAATTGTACCTAAAATTACTTTAAGCTTATATTTGAGAATATACTGAAAACACTCTATGCTTTCACTCCCAAACAAGGAAAACTGAGGCTCCTGTTTAAAATGGAAGCTCAAATATCACACAAATTAGACTGTTAGGGTGAGTCATGACATTACACATAAAAGATTAAATTAATAGGCAGTTAGAAGCCTTGAATATCCCCATTGGATTGTTATGTTGAAGAAAGTTGCCCTTGACAACCAGTCAAACTTCCACCTGGCCATTCAACCTCTCCCCTGCTTACTTCAGCAGAATGTGGTGGGTCAAACACAAATTAAAAAGTTCTTATGTTGAAAGTAAGGAGTCCCACTCTGGACCTTGTGGCTCAGTGGAAGGGACTCCTTTAGCCTGTTCATCTTCAGTCTCTGCGTAAATAATTTTATCCTGATTTTAACTCATTTTTCCTTTGTTTCATAGAATCATAGAATGGTTTAAGTTGGAAGAGACCTTAAAGATCATCCAGTTCCAACCCCCCACCACAGGCAGGGACACCTCCCACTAGATCAGGTCGCTCAAAACCTCATCGAGCCTGGTCTTGAACACATCCAGGGAGGGAGCAGACACAACCTCCCTGGGCATCCTGTTCCAGTGCCTCACCTCCCTCACTGTGAAGAACTTCTTCCTAACATCCTGTTCACATCTCCCGTCTGCCAATTTGAACCCATTCCCCCTCGTCCTGTCATTACAAGACCTTGTGAATAGTCCCTCCCCAGCCTTTCTGTAGGCTCCCTTCGGATACTGGAAGGTTACTATAAGGTCTTCTCGAAGCCTTCTCCTCTCCAGGCCGAAAAGCCCTTCCTTAGTTATCTGTTTGTTTAGCTGTACAGTGGAAGTAATGGAACATATCCCAGCACTAAGATGAGACCTAATTTGTGGTGATATGCCTCAAATACTCATAACGTACACTAAAATCCTTTGGAAAACAAAATACAATACTCTCTCAGCCTGTCCTCATAGCAGAGGTCACTTTGTCATCAAATTCTATTAGGTCACATTTTTACAAATTCATATAAAAAATAACTTTTTAAAATATCTTTGATGGTGATTAAATGAATTATTTTCTCATCTGCAAGACATCAAGACAGACATTGCATACCAATTACAGTAATGGGCAAAACAGACTCAACTTGGGAAAGATTAATTTATTGCCAATTAAAATAAAGATTCAGTTCTTCATTCAGTTAGTGTGAATCAAAATCTCAAACACCAAACCAGCACCATTCCTCTCCCCTTCCTACTCTCAACTTCACTCCTTCATTACTGGCTCCTCATAGAAACAGTAGGGCTATTTCCAACACTTTTTTCCTCTCACTCTTGACACTGCTCTGTGGCTTTTTATGCTATTCTCAAAGACATCCATATTGTCCAAGGATCTCATTCATATCCTGTGGTGGGTCTTTTGCAGTTTTCTGAAACCAGTTGTATCCTGCATACAGAGCAGCTACAGGCTCTCCTCACAAAGGCCACCCCTGGGCACCTGTCTTCAGACCAAGAGCACTTCCTTAGTTATCTGTTTAGCTGTACAGTGGAAGTAACGGAACATATCCTAGCACTAAGATGATGCCTAATTTGTGGTGATATGCCTCAAATACTCATAACGTACACTAAAATCCTTTGGAAAAAAAAATACAAATAGGAATAACTGTTTGACTATCAGTTTTATTTGAGTTAAATGTGCACTGTGAAATATCAGCAAATGAAATAATGAAATACAGTAAGAACTAAGTGCTCTAGAGCATGTACTTGAAGGACAGATGCCAGCAGGAAAAAAAAAAAAACAAAACACCAACCCAACCCAACAAACAAGTAAACAAAAAAACCAAACAAACAAAAAAAATATCCCAAAACACAAACCCACAAAACTAGATAGAAAAGTTCTACTTTCCTCTGCTATCAATTATATCTTTTCTAATTTTGTTCTCTTTACCCAGTGACAAAGATAACACTCCTGCCAAATCTTAAACACTCCATCTTGGGATAGTAATTTCTGTCAGCAGACAACAAATTTCAAAATTATCAACATATGGGACAATTTCTGTATCTGTATTAGGAAACGAAAGCACATTAGTACATAAAAATATTACAGGAATTTAGGACCCTAACTGTTTTGAGGTCTTCAGTCTCTGAATATGCAACTTAAATATTCATGCAATAAACAACATGGATCTTTATTCTTAATACATTTCCTCTGAAATCTTTAATGAGAATTGATTTTATTCTGAGGTCTTTTACAACCTCCATGGAAACAGTGAACTTTACAGAACTATGTAATGAGAACAGCAAAAATCTAGTTTGTTCTTAGTGTTTCACCACAGAATAAACTGTTACTGAGCTGGTTGTGTGTCACTGAAGATGGAGATTTAATAATTTCCTTCGTTTGATATAGTGTGAAGGAGCCCCTAAACACATATGTGATACTAGACTGCAGAAGATTAAGAGCCTTCAGCCAAAACAGAAATAAACTATTCACAATGAAAACAGTTCTTTCTGACCACACTTTATTTTTATGAATTAAAGATTACAGGTGCACCTCGGAAAGAGACAGTCATAGCTCCCAGGCTACAAATAATATAGTAGTGAAATGCTGCTATTGAGCTAAGCTTTTCTTAGTTAAATTCCACTCCACTGCCTAGGTAATATAACTTGAGCATAAATATCTCCCTGGGAAGATAGGAAACACTCATTGTTCTGATTCCCATCAAATAAAAATGGTTTAAACCTTGTTCAGAATGTCTACTAACCTGTTAATGAAACATTAATCAGTAAAAAAATGATTTATGGATGATGGTGACTCACTGTCTGAATATGAGCCAGCAGTGTACTCATGTGGCTAAGAAGGCCATCAACATCCTGGTCTGTATCAAAAATGGTGTGTTTAACACCATTATGAAAGTGATTGTTCCCCTGCTCATCAGCACTGGTGAGGCCACAGTTTGAGTACTGAGTTCAGTTCTGCTCACCAAAGTATAGGAAAGCCTTTGAGGTTCTAGGGAGTTCCATAGAGGAGCAGCAAGGCTGGTGATGGGTTTAGAAGTCATGTCATAGAAAGAGCAGCTGAGGGAACTGGGTTTCCTTAGTCTGGAGAAGAGAAGGAGATCTTACTGCTCTGTACAACTACCTGAAAGAAGGTTTTATGAGTCTGGAGTTGTTCTCTTCTCCCAAGTAACTAGTAACAGGTTGAGAGGAAATGGGCTAAGTTGTGTCAGGGGAGTTTTAGATTGGATATTAGAAAAAAAATTCTTTACTGAAAGAACAGGCTGGAAAGGCTGCCCAAGGAGGTGGTGGAGTTGTTGTTCTGGAGTGGTTCAAGAAGCATGTAGATGCGGAGCTTCATGATGTAGTTTAATGGTCATGGTAGGAAGGTTATGGTTGAACTCGATGATGTTAAAACCTTAGTAATTTGATGATTCTATGATTGTAAGATACAAATAGATACAGGCTGTTAAAATGACTATGAGAAAATCTTCGCTGAAAGTTTGCCTGGGTTAAATGAAGTCTAAGTAAAGAAATCATTAGCTGTTTTTTTTCTGTTGAGTTCAGAGAAACAGTGTTTAATGTTTTTACACAGCTAGCAAACAAGCAACTTTCCCTACATTTAATATTACTGTGAACTCTGATTCTGAACTATAGGAAGCCACGCAGGTAAAAGAAACTAGTGTGTGTTGTGGAAACTAATCCTAAAGAAGAATGAGATGCCTGTTAGCACATTACTAGGTGCTGTGGTGCAATGTTGCCAGATTTCTGACTGAAGCCATACTGGAGTGGGAGTAAAATGTGCTTTCTCATGTTTCTCAATAGACTCAGGATACCTAGTGCGTGACTGCAAGGAGAAGAGGCAACAGAGACCAGATCGGCTCCGGGCGCTTGTTTTGACTTCTTTCCTGTCTTTTCAGAAGAAGGGGGGCTACATGCCAGGAGCTCTGGAAGAGGGAAGGAGGGGCAGCAGGCTCGTGTTGCCTACCTGTCTGATTGCACAGGGGAGTGACATAGCAGGGGGAGGGTTGTCGCAGAAATTGGGTGAGACCCAAACAGAACCCAGTGCATGACTGTGAGGAGAAGAGGCAGCGAGCCTTTTGCTGACAGTGGAGAGGGCAGTTACCAAAAGACATGGTTACTACTCGGAGACATGGTTACTACTAATTGAGGTCTGCATTCACCTGGAGAGGAATCCAGTATCAATTTAATTGTCTGCCTCAAGGCTGGAAACACAAGGGCTAGTAGAAAAACTGTGGGCACCCAAACAGGCCACACAGAAACATGGAGGTATTCAGGCATCTGGCTGCAGTGAGTACTGGAGCCTGGCACTTGATATGGAGGGTGGTAGGGACAACATCTGTGTTAGGTGAGCAGATCAGAGATTTGATGAACATGGTGGTTGATCTAAAAAATGTGGAAAGGCTAAAAACTATAAGAGATTGTGAAAGGGAAATGGACTCTTTCCACAATCTATTCTCTAAATAAATAGAACAGGACGACCCTAGGAACTACAGACCAGTCAGCCTCACCTCTGTGCCTGGCAAGATCATGGAGCAGATCCTCCTCAAGGCTCTGCTAAGGCAGATGGAGAACAAAGCAGAGGTGCCTGATGCCAACCAGCATGGCTTCACCAAGGGCAAATCATGCCTAACAAATTTGGTGGCTTTCTATGATAAAGTCACAGCAGCAGTGGACAAGGGAAGGGCAACTGATGTCATCTACCTGGACCTGAGTAAGGCCTTTGACTCTGTCCCACATGACACCCTGGTCACCAAGCTGGAAAAACATGGACTTGATGGGTGGACAACTCACTGGATAAGGAATTGGCTGGATGGTCGCATGCAGAGAGTGGTGATCAATGGCACAATGTCCACCTGGAGACCAATGACAAGTGGTGTGTCCCTCAGGGGTCAGTGCTGGGACCAGTGCTGTTTAACATCTTTGTCAGCGACATGGACAGAGGAAT
>VWZI01021475.1:23164-39101 GCA_013396835.1 Psilopogon haemacephalus
CAGAGGGCTGGAGCACCTCTGCTATGAGGACAGGCTGAGAGAGTTGGGGCTTTTCAGCCTGGAGAAGAGAAGGCTTCGGGGAGACCTTATAGCAGCCTACCAGTATCTGAGGGGGGCCTACAGGAGGGCTGGGGAGGGGCTGTTCACAAGGTCTTGTAATGACAGGACAAGGGGGAATGGGTTCAAATTGGCGGAGGGGAGATTTGAACAGGATGTTAGGAAGAAATTCTTCACAGTGAGGGTGGTGAGGCACGGGAACAGGTTGCCGAGGGAGATTGTGTCTGCTCCCTCCCTGGATGTGTTCAAGGCCAGGCTGGATGAGGTCTTGAGTGACCTGATCTAGTGGGAGGTGTCCCTGCCTGTGGTGGGGGGTTGGAACTGGATGATCTTTGAGGTCTCTTCCAACCTAAACCATTCTACGATTCTATGATTCTAGGTTATAACCCTTAGTAGAGCTGGGGACTCAGTATCTTCCCATCATCAAGCATCTCAGCCTCCATGTTATAACCTACAAGAGCAGGGTTAATAGGAACAGGTGTCTGCCTGATGGAGCAAACACAAATGGAGCAAGGGTGCTCTTTTAGGAAGTGCACTGACTATAATGCCCTTGCAGAATAGGTATGAGGCTCTACAGGAGAAACAGGTTGAGAGCAAGGATGAGGACTCGAAAAGGCTTGAAGTCGCACCAAAGACAGGTTTCCTCTGGCCAGCCATTAAAACTGACCCTGAAAATAAAACTTGAAGGGTCATTATTGTAGAAGACTGCCTACTGAAGGGAGCAGAGGGCCTAATAAGCAGACCGAACCCACTTCAGAGAGAGGTTTGCTGTCTCCCTGGTGGCCAGGTAAGGGATATTGTAGGTAAAATTTCCACCCTTGTGAGTCCTTCAGACAACTATCCACTTCTGGTCGTTTAGGTGGGTAGTGATGATGCAACAATGAAAGGCTCACAATCAATTAGAAGAGATTTCAGGACCTTAAGGGAACTGCTAAAGCAACTAAGAGCTCAAGTTGTGTTCTCCTCCATCCCTCTAACATCAGAGATGGATGAGAGAATATATACAAAGAGCCGATAGACCAAATCATGGTGCCAGGTCTGTTGTCATTGACAGGGGATTGGGTTCTACAATCACGGCTTGGTTTACAAGGCACCAGAGCAGCAGAAAACTAATGGGATGCATGTGTCCCAGAGGGAGAAAAGGATCCTGGGGCAGGAATTGGCAGGGGTCATTGATAAGGCTTTAAACTAGATTTGAAGGGGGAAGGAGTTAATAGTCTCATGCTGGCCAGTGACAAACAGTGGGGCTGCTCACCAGACATAGAAATGGAGTTCTAGTAAGGGCTCTCAGCTTGCTGCCCTGAGGCAAGCCAGGGATAATGAACCAGGACACTCCAAGGGAATCAAGGGGGATTGGCACAAGACAAAGATACAGCCAGCCTAGTTGAAGTGCCTCTATGAAAATGCACGCTGGTCAGGATAAATTAGGTCCACTGTCCTGCTGGGATGCCATTATATGGTGGCTATTACTGGAACTTAGTGGGATGATTGCCTTGACTAGAATGTAAGGATTGATGGATACAGGTTCTTTAGGAAGGACAGTGTCCTGGATAGCCCAAATTCCTTCCTTCTCCACTTCCCCCCTCCCCCCGCAGGTTTGAATGGGAGGAGAAGAAGGTGTGAAACTGCTTTCCATCCCCTGCCATGAGGGCTTGCAGAAGAGGCAGCAAAAGGCACCTTTCAGCACATGTGGAAACTCGTGTGCCAGCCTGCACACAGGGATTCAGGCTGGTGGTTGGCTGGATCTTTTTTGTGCAGTATACATTGGCTAATGGACACTTTGATCAAAAGAGCATAAATAGAGGAAGGGAAAAGGTGCAATTGTTCCCGCCTGAAAAGATTCCCACATGGAGAAGCTCCCAATTTTGCAGAGCCTGCCTGAAGAAGTTCCCATTTTGGACTGTCCCAGCTTTGGATGGCTCCTACATTTTGCATGGCTCTTGGGTTTTACACTGTCCCTGCCTTTGGAAAGCTCCCACACTCCTGCACTATCCTGTGCAGTTTTGCAAGCTTGGCAAGTCTTGGGACCATTTTGAGAGAGAGCTACTGGCAGCACCCGGATGTAACTGCACTGGGACCTTATTAACAACTGACTTCCTGGCTGTTATTCTAGCTGAGGAGGTCTCAGCAGCTTGGCCTTCCCCTACCACTGCTGGAGATAGCATGGTTTCCATGGACCTCTGTCTTGTGGAAGCCATATTTTTGAGATATCACTAAGTTTGTCAGTCTTTGCCTGGCCCCATGGATTTTTGCCATTTGCATCCGATTGGATATTTCTTCCAGTCTGGATCAGCTGAGCAGCAGAGAATCCAGCAAGGAATCATTGCTGAGTACTTATCTCATCGTTGTTTCCCTTATTTCTTGACTCAGCCAAATTAATAGTGGGGTAAAAGCTGTGTTTATAGCTTAGCCTTTTACATTTTCTGACTTCTGAAATCTCTGAATTTGTCTGTAGCATTCTTGTGAATATTTTCCCAGTTGAACCCAACCTGTAGATAAATCAAAGTAATTCTATATATAGTTTGAAGGCAGGATTTTTATAATTCCTGACTCAGCCACATTAATCCTTGCCTTCATGACAGACAGGCAGGGAAGGAGAGGAGGAGGCATTGCCCTCTGTATCAGTGACCAGCTGAACCAGTGGAGCTCCATCTGGGGAAGGATGATGAACTGGTTGAGAGTTTATGGGTTAAAATTAAAAGCAAGACAGGGGAGGGTGGTGTTACTGTAGGGGTCTGCTACAGGCCACCTGACTAGCAGAACCAAGCATATGAGGCCCTCCACAGGCAAATACAAGTGGCTTTGCAGTCATAAGCCCTGGTCCTCATGGGGGAATTCCACCACCCTGATATCTGCTGGAGGGACAACATAGTAAGGCTCTGGCTATCCAGGATGTTCCTGGATTGCATAGATGACAACTTCCTCCTCCAAATGGTGGAGGAACCAACAAGACAAGATGCTATGCTGAACTTTGTTCTCACAAACAGGGAAGGGTTATGGCTAATGTGAGGCTTAGGGATAGCCTTGGTTGCAGTGACCATGAAGAAGTAGAATTTAAGATCCATGACCTGGACTATAGTGTCGTGGTTTTACCGCCGAGAGAATGAAAACTCTTAAAAAAATTGGAGAAAAATAACAGAATTGTATTTTAGATAGAGAGATACATGAAAGAGTTACAAAGCAGATGTGAAAGTTATAGCAACCCCATGAATTTATTCCCACCCATAATTAAATCTACAAATCCCCGTGCTCCAAGTCCTCTCCCCCACCGTGCTTTTGCCATTCCTTTAGGCCCCAAAACAGGCCTACCTGCTTACATACCCAAACACAGTTGGAGGGGGAGGAAAAGGAGAGTGAACTGCCCTTGACGTGAGCTTATGAGGAGATAGCAGAATTATGGAATTGAATAACATTCTCCTCATAGTCCCTAGAGGAGTCTTAACCCCATAATTCCCAACCTGGGACATTCCACCTCTTATTCAATCCCATACTTTCTGCTCATCTAACTAGAATCATATTCTATATAGTAAATGGTGCCATCCAAATAATCCTTTTAATACTTTCCTCAATCTGATCTATCCCTCATATCCTGGACACAATTCTTCTTCTCATCAAATGGGACTTTTTGGATGACATCTATTACCTGAAAAAAGACTTAATAATAACTTGTACATACTTTAAACTCAGACTCTTTCTCAATCAAAATCAAACTCCTCTGTGGAACACACTTGATCTTACCACCCTCCTGCATCGCCCAACATACATGTCCTGGACTTCCCCCATCAGGAACAAATAACCACCCCTTGGATAGGTTGTATTCCCACGTAAAGGCAGAAAACACCCAAACATTTCTTTTTTTCTCCAACAGATCCTTTCCACAAACAGAGGAACTTTTATCTCATCTGCATTGTGCTCAGCAGCACTCAACATCAAATAATGGACAGTCCCAGTCCATCTTCACTCAAATCCTTGCAGATTCTCTTAAAGTCCCTCTTCGGCACAATCTGGATCAGTCCAAATATGTCTCAAATGGCGTCTCCACCCCTGGGGCAGTCAAATGTGGCAATTAAGTCCAGTTCACTCATTCTTCAAGCTGTTGCTCCATTCTGCTTTCTCGTGTACGCAGGAGTGAAGATCCCTTCTTCACAGATGAGTTCCATCTCTCTTAGTTCCAGTATCTACAAGAGTCCCGCACTTCTTGTCTCTTGTGCCAGGCCATCCACCACCCCCAAGGGTTCCATCCTGCAATCCCTCCACTCTAGCTTCACAATCAAAAGTGAACCCACCACACCACCAGTCTGTGCCCTTATCTTCCTTACCCAATCTAAACAGAGTTGTTTTACAAATTTATTCAACCATTCCCAACACCTCCTCATCTACCCCCTCAAACAGACAACTGAAGAGGAGGAGGGTCTGGTGGTGGACGGGAACAGGGTGGCTGAATAGGGAAGAAAATCACTCTGTAGCCAGTGCCATTCACAAGAGCTCCTAGCAGGCCAGGAGCATCCACCCCTACCTCCGTCTCACTGGCCAGAGGAGGCATTACCCTCAGGGCACCCTCCCGGCCCGCCCTGCCGCTAGATCTCGGCACTAGGGCTGCCGCTGCCTCCACAGCTGAAAACTCAGCAGGGATGTGCGGAGCCACACTGCCCTTTGCCACTGTCCCTAGCTGACCCTCCTCTGCAGAACTGGCAGGTGTGAGCGAGGAGGGGAGCAAACCCCCTCCGCTGCCCGTTCTGCTACTGTAAATTCAGGACTGACTCGCAGCGGGGGGAGCGGATCCCTGTCGCCGCTCTCCGCGGGCACCTCAGCAGGACACACTCCAAATGCAAGCTCGCTGTTCACTGCTGCTGCCTGCTCATGCATGCTGCCTGCACTGGGGCAAAACGGGTACTGATGCATGGCAGTTTCTTGTGGCACCATCAGTTCCTCCCCTGAGTGCCCAGCAAGAGGATGGCGATGACCTGCACCATGGCCGCCACTGCTATCAGCCCGCCAACGCGGGACGTCCTGCTCCCGTCTGGCGACATCTTTGAAACGCCGCCCGGAGCCACGGAACCAGGAGAGGGTGCCGGCACAGCCAGAGCCACCTGCATTTCCACTGCTCGTGGAGTCGCATCGGGAAGGGGAGACATGAACAGGCTCACTTGCTCCACGCTACCCCACCCCTCCAGCTCAACCGGTGTGGTGCTGCTCGGCACCGTGCCAGGGGCCGGATCCAGCCGCGGCCGCTTGGGGAATGGGGGACTCGGATCCTCCTCAAGTAGCTCATACCTCTGAAGTTGCCGCCTGCCGCTTACCTCTCCCCTCTCTGTCACCCAAGGCAGTAGAGGCTCATCTCTCCAAGTGGCTTCTTTCCAAGCCTCCATGGCCGCCACGGGCCACTGGCCATCGGCAGGAGGGGCAAGCACTTTCTCTCTGCAGACTCCACTCTCACTCCCCTGCCACTTCAGCCCAGGGAGCGAGTTCAGAATCGCACAGCACTTTCTCATGATCCAGACTATTGCAATCAGGGTGAACACATACAGAAACACAGCAAAACATAGTCCCAACTCTTTAACATCTGCCTGAACTTGCTTCCAGCTCTCCATCAAAATCCCAACAAAAGGCACCTCTTTTTTTTTTTCCTAAGCTTTAATTCTGTATTTTTTCTCCAACTCAAACCAGTAACTTCTTTCCCGCATTCTCCGCCACTTTGCCATTCCTTTAGGCCCCAAAACAGGCCTACCTGCTTACATACCCAAACATGGCTGGAGGGGGAAGAAAAGGAGAGTGAACTGCCCTTGACGTGAGCTTATGAGGAGATAGCAGAATTATGGAATTGAATAACATTCTCCTCATAGTCCCTAGAGGAGTCTTAACCCCATAATTCCCAACCTGGGACATACAGGCATGAAGACTGTTCTGGTTTTAGGCTAATTTTAATGAGAAAAATTAGATTATAGGCTGTGAAAAGAAAACAATCATGATGTCTACTTCACTCATAGGTTTGCTGAGATGTATAAAAACACGGACATGAACATAGATTAGACAGTGTAACTCTGTCTGTTGGAGTCTGTTGGTGTCTGTATTTGTCCCTGGTTTCTGCTTGAATCTGTGTAACCTAACTAATCATTCTGCTTCTAACCCTCCTCGCCAATCTTTCCAACTCACCTTGCACGTAAGGTAGATTCTGGGATAAGTTTGGTGGCTGGAGAGGAGGTGGAAGCGTGGCTGGGAGCTCCTCCCGGGGAGTCTTGATTTCTGAGAGGGGTATTGTGTTTCTGAATCTCCTTTAACTTGCATATTTCTGTATATAGCCGTAAATGTTTGTAATATATTGTAAATATCTGCTTGTATATTGTGCTAAGCTGTGAATATAAAGATTCATTCCTTAACTTCCAGTTAGCTAAGTTTAGTATGGGTGAATTCATCATATGTGGGGGTGGCTAACTCCCAAACCTCACACAGACTTTGATCACTTCAGGGATCTGTTAGCCAAAGTATCATGGGATGAAGCCCTAGAGGGAAGAGGGGTGTAGGACACTGGTCGCTGTTCAAGCATCACCTCCTCTGTGTCCAGGAGCAGCGTATACTAACAAAGAAAAAAGCAGGAAAGAATGCTAGGACACCTGTCTGGATAGGCAAGGGGCTCCTGGATGTGCTATCACTTAGGAAGAAACTCTAAAAGGAGTGGAAGAAAGGACAGCTAGAATGGGGGTATATAAGGAAGCTGCCTGAGCAGCAAGAGATCTGGTTAGGAAATGCAAGGCCCAGTTTGAATTGAATCCAGCCAAGGAGGTCAAAGGGAACACCAATAATTTCTACAGGTATATTAATGGTACAGAGAAAAATAGGGAAGGTGTGGGCCCCCTCAGAAAGGAAACAGGTGAAATAGTCATAAGCGTTATGGAGATGGCTGAGGTTCTCAATGACTTCTTTATCTCAGTCTTCACTGCAAAGGCCTCCAGCCACACTCCCAGAGTCATGGAAGATAATGACAAGGACTGGAAGGAAAACTTGCCCATCGTAAATGAAGATCAGGTTCCTGACCATCTCAAGAATCTGAAAGTGTTCAAGTCCATGGGACCTGATGGGGTACACCCATGGGTGCTGAGGGAACTGGCAAATGAGGTTGCTGAACCCCTCTCTATTATATTCCAAAAGTCATGGCAGTCTGGTGAAGTCCCCACTGACTGGAAAAGGAGAAACATAAGTCCTCATTTTCAAAAAGGTTAAGAAGGAAGAACCAAAGAACTACAGGCCAGTCAGTCTCACCTCTGTGCCCAGTAAGGTCATGAAGCAGGTCCTCCTGGAGGCACTACTGAGACAGGAGAATAGTGGAGAGGTGATTGGGTACAGTCAGTATGGCTTCACCAGGGCAAATCATGCCTGACAAACCTGGTGACCTTCTCTGAACAGGTCACATTAATCAGTTAGGGGCAAGCAACTGATGTCATTTACCTGAACCTGAGCAAAGCTTTTGACACTGTCCCGGATAACATCTTGGTCTCCAAGCTGGTGAAACATGAGTTTGATAGGGGGACCACTGGATAAATAAAGAACTGGCTTGATGGCCACATCCAAAGAGTGGCTGCCAATGGCTCCATGCCCCAGTGTAGGTCAGTAACAGTTGGAGTAACTCAGGGATCAGTCTTGAGACCAGTCTTGTTTAACGTCTTTGTCAGCAACATGGACAGAGGCATTGAATGTACCCTCAGCAAGTTTGCTGATGACACCAAGATGTGTGATGTGGCTGACACACTGAAGGGAATGGATGCCATCCAGAGAGACCTTGACAGGCTGAAGAAGTGGGCCCAAGACAAACTCATGCGGTTCAACAAGACCAAGTGCAAGGTCCAGCATATAGGTCAAGACAATCCCAGGCACCGATATAGGTTGGGAAGTGACTGGCTTGAGAATAGGAACTTGGGGGTGCTGGTGGATGAGAAGCTCAATATGAGCTGTCAGTGTGCTCTTGCAGCCCAGAAAGCTAACCAGATTCCAGGCTGCATCAGGAGAAGTGTGGCCATCAGGCTGAGAGAAGTGATCCTCCCCCTCTACTCCGCACTGGTGAGACCCTGAAGCCCCTATTACAAGAGGGATATGGATGTGCTGGAATGTGTCCAGAAAACAGCCATGAGGATGATCAGAGAGCTGGAGTACCTCTCCTATGAGGAGAAACTGAGGGAGTTGGTGCTATTCACTCCGGAGAGAAGAAGCCTCTGAGGTAACCTTTTTGTGGCCTTTCAGTATCTGAAGGGGCCTACAAGCAAGCTGATGAGGGACTTTTTAGGATGTCAAGTAGTGATATGACTAGGGGGAATGGAACAAAGCTAGAAATAGGTATATTCAAACTGGATGTTAGGAAGTCCTTCACCATGAGTAATCTCTTTAGGTCGCTTCCAACTCCTGACATCCTATGAGAATTTTGAGACCTGGAATGGGTTGCCCAAGGAGGTGGTGGAAACCTCATCCCTGGAGGTGTTTAAGGCTAGGCTAGATGAGGCTCTAGACAGTCTGATCTAGTGTGAGGTGTCCCTGCCTATGGCAGGGGGGTTGGAACTAGATTATCCTTGTAGTCCTTTCCAATCCTGACTGATTCTATGATTCTGTAATTCTATTTCTGTACCAAATTAGTATTCTCTCTAAGAGAACAAATCTTTATTTAAAAATCTTTTCTTACACTCAAATAAGATAGGAAATGCATGCAGTTTACTTGCCAGCATATTTTCCAAAAGGGAGTGAAAATATGTTTTCCTCTTGCCTCTTTAATTATTGTAGTGATTTTCTTTTTTCTTTTTGTTTTCTTTTTTGGCTCTATGTTTATTTTTATTCCCATGGGAAAATGTATCTTCCAGAAATTACTAAGGAGAACTATTGTTTTTAGAAGCCCACATTGTTTCTGATTTTGAAGCATGTGTGTCACCTTTTGATGCATCTTGTCAGGTTTAATCAATCAAGTTGATGAATGAGACATGATCCAATTTCACATGATCAAAGTTACTTCATTTGACATCCCAACATGTGACATATAAGGTCAAATTAAAAACAAAAACAAAGAAAATCATTGCCATCATTGTACTAAGATGGAACAAACAAACAAAAACCAAATCCAAAACCACTAACTTTTTAAAAGCCAGATAACAGTATTTGTGTTCACATGCAAACACTTGTAGATTTTGTGAAAGATCCACACTGGAGCACAGGGAAGGTATGAGAAGGAAGACACATCAGAGAAAAAACAAAAATTAACAATACCCCCCACCCCCCCCAAAAAAACATACAGACAAACGAAAACCAACCAAGCAAACCCCCGCCTCCAAACCCACAAGTTATCTTACTTGGGACTCTGTTAGCATCAGCCTACATTGTGTACTAGCATTACAGCAACTAACTAATAGTTATTAATAATTAAAACTAAATATGTTCCTAAATTTAAACTTCATATTCTTTTTTCCTGCCAAATGTAATTTTCTATAAGTGATTGGTTAGTTTTTGTTTTGTTTTTTTTGGTTTTAATTCTTTAGTTATATAATTCATTCAAAGGTAGGTTATGTCACTTCCAGTCGGTGCATGCAGAAATTAGTTAGGCCAATGTACCTCCTCCTAGAAATATATGCATGCGTATATACATCTTTATAGATTGAGAGAGAAATTGAAGACAATTCTCATATTTCCATAATTGGGAAAGTAATGCTGTGATTTGTACTTTAGAAATAATTACATTTGCTTCTGTTAAAGGCTTGTTGAGAATATGAGTTTTGATTTTTATCTTCTACTAGCTGAGGTTACATCTGCAACTTGATGACAATATATTTACCAATATAGTCTGAAACAAATTGAGGTCAGTGTACATTTTCTCAAAGTCTTGCTCTCAGATTTCTTCCATGAGCTGCAGAAGGTTTCAATTTACTAAAGCACTGAAGTAGGTAAGATCCAATCAAAGTAAAAGCAGAATCAATAAACGCTAACCTCAGAGGGCTAAATAGTAGTGACATCAATCAGGGAAAAAGTTGTTTGCAGATCCAAAATACTATTTTCTGTATCCAGAAGAAAATAAAAATGCAACTATATGTGTTTATATACTTGTTTATTGAGATGTATTTAACATGTTTGACAAACAACAAGATGGATTTTCTATCTAGGACAGAAATGCACCTATGTGTTTTGGCAAACATTCAGAAAATGGAGGCAATCCATGGAAGCCAGTTGGATGTCAATCCAAATTCTGCTCATATCTGCGTTGTATTTCCCATTACTTTATTTCCTAACATCTAATGCTTGATTTAAATGAGTCATACCTAACATTTAATGGTTGATTTAAATGAGTCATACTTTTTGAAACACTATGGTCAATAAAACATGTGCAAAATATTCACAAAATCAGTTATATATTGAATTAGCAATGTGAGTTTGGTAAAAATTAATTTTGCATCTGCAGAACTCAGTACTTACTGTTCAACATTACTGTACAGAATGTATGATCTAATAGCAGGAAATGTCATCTCTGATTATACAAGAGTTGTCTGTTCAAATATACTTTCAAGATTGTTTTTATAACAAATAAGGTGTTTTTTAAAAAATCTGAATATATTTTAAATTGCATTATGCTTAGTGGAACTCTGTTATGTCAGCATTCATACAAATTATTTTCTCCCTCTTCAGGAATTTTTATAACTCAGCATTAACTGCAATTTGCCTTTTTGATCTCCACCAATTGCAAAAATATGCTTTCTGTCAAAGTTAAAAACCAGTCTTGTACTTTTTTAAAGAATAGTCAAACTGCAATTGTGCTGAATGAAGGCTGAAAGCCCTCTGAAAATCCAGCAACTTGCTATGCTGGATCAAACAAATGGTTCGCCAGTCTCATTATACTATTTTCTATACTTGGTCAGTTGTAGTTGTTTTCAAAAGATCATAAAATCAGCGTAAGCATACCATGAGATTTCCCTGTGTTCTCTGGTATATGAAATATATTGTTTCAATTAGTCTGGTTCTGGATAGCAAGATATTCTACATGGATATTTGTGCTTTGACACAGCACAATAATAAACTCAAACATTTCTGCTGTGGAAATGACAATTTTCATGTATATGAGTAAGTACAAGTTAAAACTTCACATGAAATAAAGAAATATATGCCCTCACTAGTACAAGCATGTCCTGGTAGGGCATAAATTCTGCCTGGAGTTGGTTCAATTCCTGGGATTCCCTCCTCCCCCTTTGTTGTAAGGTCCAGGGGCAGGGTAGCAGGGGACAGACCGCGTGGTTTTGGAACCAGAAAGTCATGGGCCACATGGACAGGTCACACTCATGAGTCAGGTGACCTGTGCTGTCTCTCATGGTGTTAGGATTCGCCCCTGGGTGTGGGACTTTTGAATCCATTTGCCAGACAATGGACGCTAAGTGCCTATTGGTCAGTTCTACGCTTCCTAATGAGGTATTTAAGCGGGTACAATCGGCCGTTCGCTCTCTCTCTCCACCTCCACGAGAAAACACACATCTCTGCACCCTGTCCAGCAGCGGCCACGTGTTTTGCAGTGAGTAGCAGCAGCGGCATCACAGAGTTTTGCAACCGCGGCAAAAGCAAACCCCTCTTTCTCTTTCTCTTTCTCTTTCTCTTTCTCTTTCTCTTTCTCTTTCTCTTTCTCTTTCTCTTTCTCTTTCTCTTTCTCTTTCTCTTTCTCTTTCTCTTTCTCTTTCTCTTTCTTTTTCTCTTTCTCTTTCTCTTTCTCTTTCTCTTTCTCTTTCTCTTTCTCTTTCTCTTTCTCTTTCTCTTTCTCTTTCTCTTTCTCTTTCTCTTCTCTTTCTCTTTCTCTTTCTCTTTCTCTTTCTCTTTCTCTTTCTCTTTCTCTTTCTCTTTCTTCTCTTTCCTTCAGGACAAGCTCCTTCCTTTCTCTTTCCTCGGGACAAGCCCTTTATCTAGCGTGCGTTCGTGAGTATTTTCACCCGCAGTTAGAATTGCTTTTGTTATTAGGCTCTCTGTTTCCTATGTTCTGACTGTTTAAACTGTTTAATTTGGTGTTCTAAGAGATTTTGTGTAGTTATTCTTGCCAACCGAACATCCAAACAAACCCGGGGAAATATTCCCAAAAAAACTGCGATTATTTACCGTAATAAAAATTAATAATTGCAACATTAAAATGGCGACGAGGGTGGGATGTTCCATCACGCAAGTTTTGCATGAATTCGGGTATGAATTAGCAGTGTCAGACTTAGAGTGGGCAGAAAAGCACGGAAGAGACCCGGCAAAGATTGCCCGGAATTTATTGAAAAACCTGAGTAGAATAGTTGCGACTTTGTCAGCTGGTCTTGTAGAGGGGCTTCCGGAATTTTATAAGAATAGGGAGAAAACTGTCTGTGTAGAGAGAGAGATCGCACGGGTGGAATCGGAAATATTAGTGGCGTGCCTGGAGAAAGCGTCGCATTTGCTGGTCCCCGCGCGCCGCGCCACCGTGACCATCGCTTCTGTTTGCGACGCTGCCGCTGCAGTCTTTTCCTTTTTCCATGCCCGTCTGCAGCCCACGAGCCATGAGCTCTGATAAGCGAGATGAGGACATGCAGTGTGGCTATACGCCTGGTGTTTGTGCATGTTTTCTGTCCTCTGAAACTGCAGCATTGGCGAAGGAAAGCCTGCCTGTGTTGGAGCCGGTTGGGGAGGTTTCGCGTGGGTTCTCCCTGGCCCATTCTGGGACTTCTCTCGTTCCCCAATCATGTGCCCAGCCGCCCGCCATTTCCTCAGGATTTCCAGTGGCTGCAGTGCCAGACTCCGCGGAGTCGGGCCAGATCGCGTTTTCAATACTGGTACCCACAGGTCCTTCGCGACTAGCTGATGTGAGCGGATGCTTCTTCATCTCGTTGGTACGGAAATTTCATGCCATTTCCCCAGCTGCGCTTCTAGTGCCGACCCGCATTTTGCGTTTTACGACCCTGCGGCTGGCCGATTCGGGGGTTCCTGCTGCTTTGCCCCAGCCTTGTGCACAGTCGCTCACCACGGCACCACCAACCGCGTCCGTAGCATCGGTCTCTGCAGGTCACACCGCCCCTGCGGAGCTTCTAGCAACACCGCAGCCAACAGGTTTTACGGCACCGGTTCCTGTCTTGGGTCGCGTCTTTCAGCAAGTCGACCCCAACCCCTTGCCGCTAAACCTCGCCCACCCACGACCAGCTAATGGGAATGCCTTGCCGCTATCCCTGCCTGCCCCCATGCCACTGCAAGCACCGCTGCTCACTGCACGTGGCTTGTATCTCCAGAGCTGCTGTTCACTACAAGACTCTGCCTCACTGCCGAGAGCAGACACATGTTTTCCACCAGCACCCAACCAGTCTGCGTAAATTCAGGCTGGCCCCGATATGGCGCCACGAGGTGTTGACCCGATCAGACAGGGCATGCCTACACCCCCTGCTGACGGCATATGAGCTGCAAGCCCGAAGGCAGCAAAGCCTCTGCCTGTCTGCAACCACAGCGACACGGACACAAGCGACGAAGACGTCTTGCTGCAGAGGGCAGTCTGCCCCGTGATCCGACAAGAGATCACCACCAGCGGCCACGGCCAGAGGACCACCACAGTCAAGAAAGTTCACCCCTACACAGAGGAGCAGCTGAGGACTTTCCAAGAGACTTTCTCCCGCAAACCAGGCGAGTCCCCCATGGACTATGTATACACAGTACCGACCTCTGGGGGCAATCGTGTCTTCCTCAGTGCCGAGGAAGCAGATGAGTACTGGGGATCTGATGTTTTCTTGGATGCTGGGCCAGATGGGAATTGCTCCCTGACAGCCCTAGTAGTTTTCTGGGCTGGACAGTGGGAAATGGTTGAGAGAGGGGAACCCACTATTGTCTGGGTAAAAGACACTGATGAACTTTCCATGGCAGTCTGACAGCTGGCTTGTGTCCCGGCTATGCATGACAAAGGACTTTATTCCTGTCACATGGATGCCCTGATCAAGCCAAAGAGGTTGAAACCCCTCATCCGAGGCCTTCCAGCAGCTTTTATGGAGTGCATACTTTCCTTAAAAACTGAGATCCAGCAGGTGATTGAGCGGAACCAGGGCTCGAACAGCCCTCTGGAGCACGTCATGACCTGGAAAGAGTTGGGAAGGACACTGTCCAGCTTTGGACAGGTGATTGGATTTGGGGACCAGAGACCTCCCAAGGGGAAGCAACACACTGACACCCCTACCGCTAGCCACACCAAGAGACGGGAAGTGTGACAAGCGAAGACATCGCCGCAAGCAAGTCCACCCAGAAGTCCATGCCAAAGCCCACGCAGCAGCCCACCGTACAGCACACGCTTCACCAGACGTCACTCTGGAAAGGACCAGGAGCGGGGCCGAAGACAGAAGCAAGCTTCACCGCCCAGGAACTGGCTCCAGGATGCTGTGGCACTGGGCGTGCCAAAACACCCGTTGGAGTATGTGGATCCAGAGCAAATAAAGTCCCTGGTGCTCAGGGCTTGGAAAGGGCATGGGGGATGGCAGAAGGGAAACAATAATAGCAGTAGTGAGGGTAGCAAGAGTCCTCCTGCAGTAGACCCAACTGCTGCAGTGGATAATTCTTCCATCTCTTGCCATAAGGGATCCAAAAATAGTCCAAAAAAACTAGGCAAGGCAGTGGTAGCCTCAGACCACTCCCATCACTTCATACACACATTGCAGTGGTCTGGCAGACATGAACCTCTTCTTTTTATTCCCACAGGACTGACCCGGGCTGCTGTTAAGTTTTTAATCGATACTGGTGCACAGATTAGTGTATTAAATGTGCAGCAGGCAAAAGAATTGGGAATCCTGCCATCCCACAAAAACATTAAAATCAGTGGTATTACAGGTACCGCTAGTGTTTGCCATCTGGCCAAGGCGAAGCTATGGCTCCCAGGTGATAAGCGCTGCACCATTGTGGAGCTTGCCTTGAGCCCATATCCAGGAAACATCTTAGGATGTGATGTCCTGCCTGGTAAAAGATGATATCTCCCCGATGGCACCCTATGGTCTTCTGGGTTATACAGGGTGGGGGCAGTGGGAGCGAAGGGGGCAAGCAATGCTTGTATTAATGCTTTGCATGTTGCTCCAGCTCTACCCAAATCTAGCCTGACCTGTGTGAACCAGTATCCCCTGCCGGCCGCAGCCAGACAAGGCATCTCCGAGGTGATTGCAGATCTGGAGCAGAGGCAGCTGATCAGCAGGATGCATTCACCATACAACTCTCCAGTGTGGCCAGTGCGGAAGCCGGACGGTCGGTGAAGATTGACCATTGATTACAGGAGGTTAAATAGTAACACAGGCCCTCTTGCAGCAGCAGTCCCCAGCCTTGCATCTGTGGCGACAGCTATTCAAGCCGCGCCCCACGCATGGATGGCTGTAATGGATGTGAAGGACATGTATTTCATGGTCCCGCTGCAGGAGGATGACAAAGCTCGATTTGCCTTCACCTGACAACGTGTCCAATTCAGATTCAATGTCCTCCCACAGGGTTATAAATATTCAGGCACAATTGCACACAATGCCCTAGCCACATTACTTGACACTGTCACAGTCCCCCAGGGTGTTGTTGTTTATCAGTACATAGATGACATTTTGTTTGGGGGGAGTGACAAGGAACAGGTGGGGTCAACAGCTGCAGCCACCTGGGAATTGCTGACCAGGAAGGGACTGCAGATTCCACTAGACAAGTGTCAAGGCCCAAGCCAGGAAGTCAAGTTCCTAGGTTCCTCGTGGGTGGCAGATGCAGTGGCAGTCCCAGAGGATTCTCTGGAATCCATTGCAAAGGGGCAAATTCCTAGCAACAGGAAGGAATTGCAAAAGCTGCTTGGTACCCTGAGCTATTGGAGGAAGCACATTCCAGGCTTCTCCGTTATAGCGCATCCCTTGTATGACTTGCTAAAAAAGCGCAAGGTCTGGGA
>VWZI01021475.1:42005-68023 GCA_013396835.1 Psilopogon haemacephalus
CTCAACATGAGCCTGCAGTGTGCACACGCGGCTCAGACAGCCAACCATGTCCTGGGCTGCATTAAGAGAGGCATTACCAGCAGGGCAAGGGAGGTGATTCTCCCCCTTTACTCTGCTCTTGTCAGACCCCACCTGGAGTACTGTGTGCAGTTCTGGAGCCCCCAGCACAAGAAGGACATGGAACTGTTGGAGAGAGTCCAGAGGAGGGCCACAAAGATGATCAGAGGACTGGAGCACTTCTGCTATGAGGGCAGGCTGAGAGAAGAGAAGGCTTCAAGGAGACCTTATAGCAGCCTAGCAATATCTGAAGGGGGCCTACAGGAGGGCTGGGGAAGGACTGTTCACAAGGTCTTGTAATGACAGGATGAGGGGGAATGGGTTCAAATTGGCAGAGGGAAGATTTGAATGGGATGTTAGGAAGAAATTCTTCACAGTGAGGGTGGCGAGGCAATGGAACAGGTTGCCCAGGGAGGTTGTGTCTGCTCCCTCCCTGAATGTGTTCAAGGCCAGTTTGGATGAGGTTTTGAGCGACCTGATCTAGTGGGAGGTGTCCCTGCCTATGGCGGGGAGTTGGAACTGGATGATCTTTAAGGTCTCTTCCTACCTAAACCATTGTATGATTCTATGATTCTATGATTTACTTCTATGATATTTAGTTAAACCACTAAACTGATGTTTGTAAATTATGTGTTTATTTATATATTGTTATAAGAAAAATATATGTCCTAATGAATTTAATATGTTTTTTAACTCAGGACTTTTGAAACATTTTTCTCCCTATTTATTGATGTTCATCATAAAAGCATGTAAATAGGAGACTAGATGTTTTTGTAAAAGGTCACTTAGTCCTCTTTTACTGAAGAAGGATGGAATAAAAATTGACTATAGAGATATAACCAGAAATAAGTATCTATTCCGATCTTTACAAATCTATTCTATAATCTCTTTGCTAATGGGTTCACACAGTTCACTGTCTTTATTGTAATGACAATTTTTCTTAATTTTGTTTTACCAACAGAATGAAGACAACCTGTTATTATCCTTTTCATGGATGTCATTTTGTCTGTTAAACAAAGCAAAACCAGTGGTTTTTACCTTTCCTCTTTGGCTATGTTTTCAAATTTGCTTACTGTTCTTGTTTGCTGTCTCCTCTTTGGACTTTAACTTTCCTTCAAAGTAGATACAGGTGACACTGAAACAAAATAAAAAAATTATAAACTGCACTTAAAGCATATGGAAATGACTTTTTTTTTTAAGATAATAATTTCTCACAACCACCGCTTAATTTATGGACTACTGTATGTCTCCATTTCTTTGAGGTGTGGGGTTGCTTAAATGTTTATTCTGCATTTTGTTAGTAGATTCTACATAACTGCACTTAAGTCTGTACTACTTTTAAGTGCTGCTTTTTTTGTCAATTTCAAAACATTTTTAGTTTATCTAATATCAAATCCAATAATCTAATGTGTTTTCAACCCTTCTAGTTTGATTTAATCATATTTGTTGATGTAGTTGACATTTTTTTAATATATTCTGTATTCAACCAGTGACCTCAGTAAGTTTTGAACAAAAGCTGGTCCAGATCAGAAGCCTTACATACTAACCAATCAAAAATCGGCTATTGATTGTTTGTTTTTTTAATGAGTTGTGTATCTACATTTGACAATTGAATCCAGTTATATTTCTCTGCTTTGATTTTAAGGGTGTCATCTTAGATGCTGCCAAAGATTTTTTAAAAAAGCAATACGTAACTGTTTCCACTGTTTGTGTTATCTGCTAGTCTAGTTATGAAATAGTGGTTTATATTCTGTTATAATTTGTTAATGAGGTACAAACTTTTTATAATTGTATACTGAAAATACTAACACAAAAGACACTGCAGGTAAAGACTTCTGTATTTAGAGTAATAGTTCCTGATTCAAATACTTGGCCTTTGCCTTGTTAATGTCAGTCAAATATTGATAACTTCCAGCAGCTGGATGCAGGCTTAATTTTACAGATACAGATGAGGCAAAAATCCAGATGATTTGTGCTGAAAATCTATTGGAGAGCTAAAGATCCTAAAATAAGAACTAGTAAAATTCACCCTTTATTCTAATAACATTTTTTTTTACTAAATGATCATGAAAATACTAATTAGCATTTTCTTTCCAAACCAGTTCAACAGTACCCACTGAAGGGTGACTGCATTTGTTTCTTAATCTCACCTCTACAATTTCAGTCTCCAAGGTTAGGAGGGACAGTCGCATACAGTAGAACATTAAACATACAATAGAAGTAGTACATCCCATTCCTCAAGCATAAAGGCTGAAGGAAACTCAGTATCCTATTATTTAAATATAACTCATATTTGGTACAGAAGACCACTTTAAAGATTTGTTAAAATAAAAATCAGAGGATCCAATTCACTATTACATTAGTTTATGCAAGTGATATGATGCAGTCCCAGATCCAAAATAGTGTTTGTTGTTATACAGAAACATTATTTCCTGCTTAAAAAAGAAAATAACTATAGACTGCTAAATATGCAGAAAATATAGATAAAGATTTAATCCAAAAGAAAAAGCTATACATGCATCAGCAATGCATAGACAATAAGTATAGAGAACAAGGCTCTGGTTTTGGTTTGATTTTTTTTTTTGGGTTTGGTTTGTTTGGAGTTTTTTCTTGTTTGTTTTTTCTTCATATAGATATTCTTAACAGTGGTAAATTATTTCAAATACAAAACTTCTGAATTCAAAACATAAGAAAATATGTTCAAATGTTGGAAACAGTCTGAAAATGAAGCAGGTAATGTTCAGGTAAATTGCACTCTTTTTCAAGGGGGTAGACAGAGAGGGAAGATTTTGCAAGCATATTTATATCTCTGCAGTCATAAAGCCATTAGAGTTGTCCATTCTCTTTCTATAATTGTATTTTACATCGTGTAGTAAGCATGCCGTGACAAGGATACCTGAGAGTACCATCACTGGCATATACAGGGTTTATGATCAATGAGGACTCCTGCATCTGAGATGCAAAATTGCTAAATGAGAGATGGCTTTCTGGAATGTAAACAACCAATCATAAAATTAGTCAAAGAGCAATGCTGGGAAGACTGGATCTGTCTGCTCAGACTCAGCTTAGCGCAGCTCACTTTTTAAAGCTGTGCAACTCATCAAGCATAAGTAATTAAAATTACCCTCCCCTTTTTCTCTTTTTCTTTTCTGTTCAATAGAACTGTAAGTTTACAGTGGTAAGAAGGGAAATTATGCATTGTAGTTGAGATATCAGCTAAGGCTGTTTACAATTCTATTAAAACATTTTTTTCAGAAGTTCATAATAAAAAAGTCACCGTTAGGTTAAACTTCTAAACAATGTCTTCTTATTTCACCATAATAGAAACCAGTTTGTTAATTTCTGCTTAACTGCTGTCATATATTTGTTCTACAATATTTCAAATATTGTCAAATTAAATGTTTATTACATCTCAATAAAGCAAATTGTAAAGCATGAAAACAATATTTGTAGGAGTTATAAATATATAGTACTTATGTTATACTTACAGTACTTATAGTACTTATGCCGGTAGCTGTTAAAGTTGAATTGCAAATGACTGACGGTGAGCGCACCAGAAGCAACGAGGCTGTTTACCAATATGGTTATACACTCGTCCTCCTTTATTCCAGCTGCTACCACTATATACCAAAGCAGCTACTACTACTTCTACTACTACTACTACTCAATACAAGTTCGTTAAGCTTATCTCCCCCAAGATGGGGTGGTTACAGAGCAAGTAAGGTGATTGGCACAAAGGATCATATGTGGAAGACAATAATTGGTTATTGTACATAAACAAGTGACTTCACAGTTATCCAGAAACTTCTAGGTAACTTTTTTAGAAGCAGGAACTGTCCCACTCTGCATCTCTGTTTCTCTTCCGTTCCAGTTCCGGCTGCACGTACAGTTCACAGGTGTTCCGCTGTACTTAACACTCACAGCAGTGAATTGTTCACTGCTTCAATTCTGCTTCTCAGAGATATTCTGCAACATACTTATAGTTGCTACAGATCTATAACTGAGTTTAATCTTTGCTCTGGATTTGGGTCAGAACTGCACCTACTGTATCTATCAGTGGGTGAGAAAAGACATAGGAAAAAAAAAATCTAAATCTAATGCTAATACTGTCATATTATCTTATTATCTTCAAGCTCCACTGTGCACTGACCTTGACAGGCCAGGGACTGCTTCCTGAACTTCTTCTGCTCCAAGACATGAACCTCTTATTAACTAGGATGTCCAGAGAGCCCTGAAATTCCCATCTGACAATGTGCCTCTTTTCCAAGTAATTCTCTTACTGATTTAACTTTACTCCTAGTAGACCAAAACCAAACCAAAATAAAACTAAACAAAACAAACTACTTTAAACTACCAAGATCATCTTCTGCCCAATTATTGAGTAGTCCTTACCTCTTGTAATGGGTTGAAGACTTCCCTCTCCTTATTTGAAAATTTATCAGACCAGCTCAGATGGCTTGAAAGTAAGACAAAGCTATATTTACAGCAAAGCTATATTTACAAGCATATATACACATTTATAAGTATTTACAATTATATACTATTTAGAAGTAATTAAAAATACAGATTCCCTCCCAGACAACAAAAAGGAACACAGAAGGGGCCAATGCCACTCTCTGTCTTTTTCCCAGACAAAAATCAACCAGCAAAGCTTACTTGTTAATCTGTTAGCCAAGGTTAGTGGAAGCTAACAGAGCAGAGCAAAGGAGAAGCGAGGGGGCAAGTGCTCTGAAGCACAGAGGACAGAATTATTTACACTTTGCCTTTTTATCTCATTTAGCAAAGCAATGAAGGATACTGACTTTATCATTATTTTCCTTCTATAACCAATGATCAAATTTCTCTTATTAGAATATTCCAATTAGTCTTAAATCGGCACACCTCTCCAAGAAGAAAAGAAAGACAATCTAGAGGTTTCTTCTTCCTATTATTATGTCAGATACATTCAATGACTGTCTCAGAGAGTCATCATATTACATTTCTTTAAATTATCTGTTGAAAAACTACTCTACAGATATTTGTACATTTTCTAGTTAATGTAGGAAAGTTGCCCATTCTTCAATACAGTGATTCATTTTAAGGAAATGATAGTGTCCCCACTGCAATGGATGAGAATGTTGTCTCCTAAAGTGGCCATAAACAGATATGCAGGGGATAGTAGAAACAGAGAAAACATACATGACACTAGGAAGTAATGCTAGTAATGCTTTCCTAGTATCTTGCTATTGCAGATAGCTTCCACAGTTGCAGGAGCACACTGCTGACTTGTGTTCAACTTGCTGTTCAAATGAAAGATTTGTCTCTGTTTTGTAAACCTACTTCTAGCCAACCAGATTCCAGTCTGAGCTGCTGTTGCATGCTATTACTTCATCCAAGGTACAGGGCTATTGAAACTGAACATGTTATTGTTCACCCATACCTCTAGTGTGTTTAAAGCCTTTTCAATGGCAGCCAGTCTTTCCGTGAATCAGCTGTTTTCATGTCCAGAGGCATACTGAAAGCACGTTCTCCCCCACCATGCAGACCATTAATGAGGATGTTGAACAGTATTGACCTCAGTATAAGTCCTGAAGAATAACTCAGACTGATGTAGAATATCTGGCTAACAGCTGGGTTTTGAACTGCTGACAACTGCTCCTTCTGCATGGCAATTTAGTCAATTTTTCACCCAGCTTGTCATTCAGATAATTTCTTTCCAATACAGTCACAAGAAGACATACTATGGTACACTGTGTTAAAAATGTTGGTAATATTAGGGTAGCCACTTCTCTTCTCCTGCCAACCAACCCAGTCTTCTCATTACAGAAGGAAATCAGTTTGATCAGGCACAATCTAGCCCCAGTAAATAGCTCTTCTCAGTCTTTCTTTTACAATTGTCTTGATCTTTGATGTAGCTCCCAGGAGATATTGCCCTATAATCCTCAACTAAATTAGGTTAGGAACACCAGTCTGCAGCTCCCTAAATACTTGTTTCTTGCCCATCCTGAAGACAATTCTGACATTTGCATTTATCTGAATCACCAATCTTTCCTGGATGTTTCAGCCTTCCAAAGATGGTAGAGAGTGGTTTCACAGTATAATCAACCAGATCTTGAAGTACCTTTGGATGCTGACATCCTTACATTACTAATACAAGCATTAATTTCCGTGAACTAATTTGATGAGGAAAATGTTGAAGACAGAACGTATCTATAGATAGAGAAATATTCTTCTGTTTGTTTGTTTTACTTCTGGAGAGAGTGATGTCTCCCTGGCACTTGAAAATTAGAACCTGATTTCACAAAATATTTCCAATGCCATGAAAATCTAAAATCACTCTCTTAAACATAAATTTAATAAAAGTTAAAGCAGGAAGGAATAAAATTTGATCTTTTTTTATCTTCTTGACTTCAGATATGAAGTCAACATTTTTCCTAAGTCAAAATAATACTTAAGCAGTTTTGGTAAAACTTGGTTTTGTATAAAGCAGAAGGGTCAACAAAGGATTATGTATTTTTCTTTGTATCTTCACATGCTATAATTACTAAGAAGAAATCACATAATATTTAAGTATGTGTATTTTCAAGCTAAATAATACATGAAACTTCTAAATGATTGCTGTACTTCTGGCTTTGCAGCAGAAAGGGTAATAAGACAAGCTCTTGGGATTATCATATTGACTCCTTGTAAATAGTTTGCCACTCTCAACACAAAAACCAAAACAATGCAGAAACAATAGGGTGTTTATATGACAACTCTGCTGATTAAAATAGGAAAAACCTAACTGACATTTAAACAAGACACAAACATAAACCAGGTTCAATCAGCATATCCAGAAGCTGAAAAGTACAGAATCACTCCTAGCAAACCATATACCAGGATATCTGGATGTATCCCACCTTGTGAAATCATCATTCTAGAAATCCAGTTCCTATTAGGAGAAAAAGGAAGTGAATTGCTCTTAATAGTGGGAAGCTTCTACCAATGTAATTAGACCTAACAGTTCCCAAAACAGAGAAACGCAGAACATGTTTTCAAATAAAACTTAATATTGATATGTATGAATAACTTATTTATTCATATACTCTCCATATACTCTGTTCACACGTTCCCCATCTTTGAACTATCCCTTGATCAGATAATATTGCAAAATAAATATAAAAAAGCATGCAGTTTGTTGTTCTAGGACTGATGAATTCTCTGGCTGCTGCAGAGATGTAATCAAGATATTAATATATTACTAAGATGCAATAGGAATTAAGTGATGACAAATATAAAAATAGTACAATGTCTTTACATAGATGAATACATTAAGAAATAACAAATGTGTGGATTCACAGTTATCTTAAGCTTTCATATACACTTCCGTTGAAGGAGAGGATACAAGTGTACCTGTTGGCCATACATTAACTTTGTTATTGTTTCTGTGATGTTGGCTGTAGCAGTTACTCTGTAAATCAGATAAACGTGATAATCTGCTGAAGGGCTTTCTTTCTTTTCCTTTTTTTTTTTTTTCCTCCTGTAAGATCAGTTTCCAGAATCAGGTGACCAACTTACTAACCATTAATCTCAACACAAACAAATCAACAGGGTTATGCAGATAAAGTATCACCATCCTATTCAGAGACAGAAATGACCTCTTATGAAAACTAGACTTTGGTGCAATGTTGATTACTGCATAGTAAAGAGAAAAGTGCACAGAGTACTGAGAAGAATTAGCTGTCATCTAAAAAAAAAAAAAAAAAAACCAAACCAANGAGTACAAGAACAAGGAGGGATTTTATATCTCAAAAAAGTTAGAAAATTTTAAAAGGGTAAAATAAAGCACTTTGCATGCAATGCCTGATTAATTCATGAGATTGGGTTGTGAGAAATATGCTTTCTTGGATATCAGTAAAGCTAAGAAATATTACTTTATCCAATAACAAATAAAACTGATGTAAAAGTTTTCACTTAAATCTAAACTATTGTTAATAGTTCCACAATATTTTCTAGTAGTTTAAGAATGTTATCTTGCCATCCAACATATTAAAATGGCTTCTGATATAAAGGCTTTTCTATTCACAGTCAGCTTTTTTTTTAAATTTTAAAAATCTGTTTTATCAAGAACACTAAAAATAATCTCAGATGTTTGATTCATTTTTATTAATATTAACTACAATGAAATAAAAACATATTGTTCTTTAATATGTGTATGCATATTTGTATATACATGTTAATATATTAATTATGGAATTAAAGGTTGGATTAGTGAGAGTATTAAAAAAACTGATGAATTCTGGAAGTTTTAAGCTAAAAACTAAAACAATAAACACCATACTAAAGGACTCTTTTAATGGCATACTTTGTCTTAATGGTTAGTTCTTAAAGATTATTGCTCCTCAGAAGCACAACTTTGTTCAACTTTGATACCATTGCTTAAATAAGTTGTGAGCATGTAATGCTAGTGAAATGACTAGTGAAATGATAATTACAGAGTGGTGGTGAATGGAGTTATATCTTGATGGTGTCCAGTCACTAGTGGTATCCCCCAGATTTCAGTACTGGAACCTGTTCTTTTTAATATCTTTCTTTTCAATCTGGGTGAGGGGTTTGAATTCATTGTCAGTAAGTTTTCAGGTGACACCAAGCTGGTTGGCTACACTGATATACTAGAAGGCAGGGAAGCATTGCAGTGGGATTTAGACAGGTTAGATCTATGGGTCAAGGCTAACTGTATGAGGTTCAACAAGAACAGTTGTTCTGCACTTGGGTCACAATGACCCCATGGTAATCTACAGACCCAGGGATGTGTGTCTGGAAAGCTGCAACTTGAAGAGGGACTTGGGGTATTGGTTGATAGCTGACTGAATATGAATCAGCAGTGTTACCCAGGTGGCCAAGAAAGCCAATGGCATATTGACTTATATTAGAAATACTGT
Source organism: Psilopogon haemacephalus (assembly GCA_013396835.1). Taxonomy (NCBI): domain Eukaryota; kingdom Metazoa; phylum Chordata; class Aves; order Piciformes; family Megalaimidae; genus Psilopogon; species Psilopogon haemacephalus. Next base: position 50,963 of record VWZI01021475.1, read on the forward strand.
GACCAACAGGAATAAGGAGATCATCATCCTCTTGTACTCAGCTCTGGTGAGGCCACACCTCCAGTACTGTGTTCAGTTCTGAGCCCTTCAATTGTGAAAGGTGCTGGAGCACATCCAGAGAAGGGCAAGAAGAACATGTAGGGCCTAGAGCACATGTTCTGTGAGGAGCAGAAGAGGAAGATGCAGTTGTTCAGTCTAGAGAAGAGGAGGGTGAGGGGAGACCTTATCATTCTCTGCAACTATCCAAAAGGAAGCTGGAGTGAGGAAGTGGCCAACCTCTTCTCCTTTGGTGGTAAGTGGTAGAACTAGAGGAAACAGATAGCAGCTGTGCCGCAGGAGGTTTAGGCTGGATATTAGGAAATATTTCTTCACTGAAACGATTATCAAACACTGGAATGGTCTCTTCAGGGCAGTAGTGGAGTCTAAAACCCCTGGAGGTGTTCAAGCAATGTGTGGACTCGGTGCTTAAGGACGTAGTTTGGTGTTGACCTTTCAGTGCTGGGTGGAAGGTTGGACTGGACCACCTTGAAGGTCTCTTCCAACCGACTATATTCTGTGATTCTGTAATTATCACTGATTACTGTGGTCCTTGGTAGCTCTGTGTCACCAAGATCGGAGTAATCAGACTTAAGAACTCTGACTGAAAAAAGGCTGAAGTTAAATGAGGTTATTTTCTTTCTTTGTTGATTTTCTGCACTTATGCCAAACAGGCTTTTATTGTCCCCCTTAGAAAAATGTCATCTGCTGCTGTTGCAGCTTATTTTTATTACTGTTACTTGCATTTTCTGTGTATTTAGGAGGATGTCCTACCTGATTTATGTTCTTCTTCTCCTCTTCTTTGTTCTTTATCACATGCTTCTCATGCAAATAGTCCCGTCTATCTTTACCTCTTCAATTGTCACATTGTTCATATCTTTATGTAAATTCCTCTGTCTCTGGCTATGCCATTACAGTGTCATAAAGGTTTTGTGTAGTATTGCAAGTTACACTGTTCAAATTAGGCTAACATGTCCTGCCTATTGCACATACGGTTTACTAAAGGACCCTCTTTAGTTATAGATAAAAGACAGATAAGAATTTGCCAGTATGTAATAGTTATACCGAATTTTCTTTCTCATTAAATTCTAAGTAAGAAAAAAACAAAACAAAACAAAACAAAAAAGGAAAAAAACCCCCAAGAAACGAAAGCAAAAAACTGTACTTTTTTATTTATTTTTTGTTTAGTTGGATTTCTTTGTTAAGGATTTTCTCTACTTGTTTGGTGATCATTTTGTAACTTGATAAAGTAAATATAATACATTTTAAAGCATCTTCAACTAGACTTTTATAAACAAGTTTTTTTTCAATGACTAAGAAATATTTAAGCGTATGAACAGCTTGTTCTGCATAAAGAAACTATCATCCCTGTTATGCTAGTAAGAAAAGAGCCAAGGAATTTTAAAAATTAGACCTATGTAGATTAACTCCAAATTTAGTTAGGAATTGGCTCATAACTTGTAGTGCTCAGCTGTTATAACATGATTCTTATCACCTGCTCAGAAAACAGTAAGACTGTGATGTAATAGCTTGCAATATTTTACAGTTTTTATAAGTGTGCAATCTATTCCTTGCTACTAAAAAAAAATTCTCTTAAGTCATCTTTACTTTCATTCTTTTCGTTTCAGCATTCTGCCTACATTAACTCCCTTTATATGTAAAGAATAATTAGTAACTTTCTGTGTAATTATTTTTACAATGTATATAGTAAACATAAGCATGTGCTTTAGTATGCAATGTATGCATGTACTAGTACAAGTTATCTCACACTGTCATTTTCCCCTTTTTTCATGTATGAAATGTCACTTGGAAATTTCCATGTCTACATTCTTAGTTAGGCAACGCACTATATTTCTTAGTGACTGCATGCTCAGAAAGAAATGATTACTGGAAACACTTGTCTTTTGTCCTCTGTCTGTGAAGGAGAGGCATTTTTTTTTTAACATTCCTGTGAGTGAAATTAATACACAAACAAGGCCATATATCAAAGTGAAACTATTTATTACAAAGCAAAGAAAGAAGGTAAAGAAAAAGCAGAGAGAGACAATGGAGAAAAACCTCATGGTCCTTCTTAAGCTACTGCCTCCACCCTGAGACATCCCAGGTGACATTCACCCCACAAGCTGGCATAGCTCAGAGTTTTTATGCTATTCCTGGTCCATTCATCACAGCTCCACCTGGCCCTCACCCTAGTCACGTTACAATGCAGCTGTGCTGTCTTTATGGGCAGAGCTGACACACCGGGTGAGTCATTCACTATGATTTTACCTTTGTTGAGACCCTTCTCATGTTCTTAATGTAATCGTCACATTCACAAGGTGATTTACATTCAGAAGGCAGTTCCTACATCCTCTTTCTTTAGATTCATTTCCAGGTTAGAAATTTTAACTAATAGTTACAGAAACATAAAATAATACCATGTATACCATGTTCAGATCCAATACTAAGATGTAGTTCTGGCATTCAGGATCATGGGTTTGTTCCAACATAGCCACAGGAAAATATTTTGGTTTGAATCTTAGAGTGCAGTTACATTGTAGACCTAGTACTGCCTAGTCACCTGGGCATGTTTGAAAACTGCTGACTACTGTTAGCTGTTTTGAATTATTTTATGACTCTCTAGGGAATGGCAAAGCATTACTATTGTTTAGCTAGGAAAAATAAACAAACAAAAAACTTTTCTCATCTAGTTTTATTATTATCCTGGTTAAACTCATGTTATATATTTTTAATTATATATGTAATCAAAACACATTACTTTGAATTTATTTGCAAATGCTCTGACTTCTCACAGTCTTAATTGACACTATCAGGGTTCATATGCATTGGCAATTATTTTCACTAGCCATAGAAGAATAATTTGTGTTCATTCAGACTGGAATATTTTTTAATAGAAATCACTTTATGAATAAACATGATAGAAGCTTAAAGCAATAAATGCCTATTTCCAGGCTGACTTCTTGACATTACTGTGTGCTATTAATGGTAGTTATGAGCGTATTCCATATTACATTTCTAATTTTGGTTCTACACAGAGGACAAAACTAGAAACCATCTACTATACAATCTATAATTTGGGTCTATAAACAGAAAAGACCATAGCAACAAAAAATAAGCAGTAAGGAATGCTTTCCCTTCCCCTGTATAAATGTCATATCTGTGGTCAGTTACCTGAGTATATTAATATTCTGCACCTGGTTTCAGTCTCTGAGTGAAATGTCTGTCAAGCAAGCAGAGGGACAGTTTGTTATGGACTCTTAACGAGATGGATGCTGATTTGATTTGAACAACCTTATAGAATTATTTAAAAAGTCCTTGCTTTCTCTGCAATATCTATCTATTTCAGATTGATTTGTATTTTGTCAGGCATTTCATAATGTTGCCTTTTGGTGGTATCTTCCAATAATAAATACAGCTGCCCCAAAGTCATCTATATGTAAGTGAGTATTACACTTAACTAGTCATCAAGCAGGGAAAGAAAAAAGGTTAACTAGATGAATCCATAAACACTTTACTGCCTGAAACTAACACAGAAAAACATGTAACAAATATGTGCAAACCACAGTGTACAGAAAGAGATAATATATATAGTAAACAATGTGTTTCAATTGCCAGGACTTCTCTAGAAGGGAATATAGTCAATCTACATGTAATACAAGGAAGAGAGTCATATGTAAGACACCTAAGATATGCCAATCAAAACTCGCCATAGGTGTTTCTGTGTAAACAGAGTGTCTGGACATCATTAATGAGAGCGTAGAATGTTTGTCAGATTATCCTAGTCAGCTACACCTGACTTACTTCCTATATACTCATTTGGATGCACTGATGAAATATTTGCAATACTTTTAAAAAGCTGACAGCATAAGAAACTGCCTTTTTGCATAAAGCTGGCACCAGGCAAGACAGAGTAACCCTCTTGTGGAGTTGAAAAATCACAGAGTTGTAGAATGGTAGAGGTTGTAAGGGACCTCTGGGAGTCACCTAGTACAACCCCTCTCCTAAAGCAGGTTCAGCTGGATCACATTGCACAGCAACATATCTAGGCAGGTTTTGAAAATCCCCAGAGAAGGAGACTTCACAGTCTTCAAGGCAGCCTGTTTCAGTTCTCTGACATCCTCAATGCAAAGAAAGTTTTCCTTATGTCCAGGTGGAATTTGCAGTGTTTGAATTTTTACCTGTTGCCTCTTGTCCTGTTGTTGGACACCATTTAAAAGTGACTGCCCCCATCCTCTTCACACCCACTCTTTATTAGATCCTTTCAGTCTTCTCCAGGGTAAACATACTAGATCTCAGCTTTCCTTTGTTAAGAGATGTTTAAGTTCCCTAATCCTCTTTGTAACGTCCTCTTGGACTTTCTCCAGTAGTTCCCATTCTTTCTTAATTGGACACAGTACTCCAGATGTGGCTTCACTAGGTCTTGCTGTGCTACAGGTAAGACAAAAATTGGGGGTTTTGTTAAAGTTTGCTACAGGAACAACAGGCTTTGGGTTTTGCCCTTAGAAGTTTGATGGAAGAAATTATTATTAATTAAACCCATAGAGTAAAACAACTCCTGGGTTTTTGGTTTAATTGCTGCCTATCAGGAATCTTGTCAGAACAAGAGTTGAACTTCTCAGGCGAATTCCATTTGTTTTATTATGTTTGCACCATTCTTTGTTTTGCATTGTGATATGATCTCATGAACTGTGGTGTTCCTTTCAGGTGAAATGAAACTTTCAAGTGAAATCAAACTGGAACTTCTTTGCATTTAAAAAACTAACTAAATCAATTTCTCAGTTGTATTTGCACCATAACAGCAAAACCCCATGTTCTACTGGCTCTTTATATGATAAATTTTCCTGTATAGTTTTACTGCATCTTCATAAGAAATCAGATTTCTACAAAGTGTTGGTTTGGATGGGCTTCCAGAGGAATGAAACAATGATCTTGAGAATAAGCTTCCTAGACAGAAAGATAGAAGAAAAGCGGGATTTATTATTTGCCTTATACAAGCAGACTTAGTAAGAAATACATTTTTCCAACACAATAAAATATTCAAGAGTCAATTCTGCTGTTTGAGATCTCAGTAAAATACTGATGTGGATGTTATCTTTCAGAGCTACACTTAAAAGCAAATATTGAAATTTTCAGCATCTTTTCATGGATATGTAGATTCATAGAATGGCTTGGATTGGAAGTGACCCTAAAGTTCATGTAGTTCCAACCTCCTTGCCATTAGTGTGGACATCTCCACTAGACTAGGTTGCCCAAGGCTTCATCCAACCTGGCCTTAAACACCTCCATGGACAGGACTTCCATAACCTTCCTGGGCAACTTTGCCATCATCTCACCACCCTCACTGCAAAGAATTTCAAATATCTAGTCTCCTCAAGCTTAAATTCATTCCCTCTTGTCTTATCACTACAACCCCTTGTAAAAAGTCCCTTCCCTGCATTCTTGTGGGGCTTTTTTAAGTACTGGAAGGCTGATACAAGGTCTCTGGAGACTTTTTTGCTCCAGCCCGAACAGCTCCAAGTTTCATAGCCTGTCCCCATAGGGGATCTGCTCCAACCCTCTGATAATCTTGGCCCTCCTCTGGACCTGCTCCAGCAGTTCAATGCCCTTCTTGTGCTGGGGGCACCAGAACTAAATATAGTACTCCAGGTGGCGTCTCATGAGAGCAACGTAGAGGGGGAGAATCACATCTCTCATCCTGCTGGTTACTTTTCTTTTGATGCAGGCCAGGACATGGTTGGCCAGGAATGCAAGTACATGTTGCCAGGTCATGCTGTATTTTTTGTCAGCTGACACCCTCAAGTCGTTCTCCTTGATACTGCTCTCAAACTATTCCTTTCCCATCCGGCATTTGTGCTTAGGATTGCCTGTTGCATCTGTAGGACCTTGCACTTAGCCTTGTTGAACTTCATGATATTGGCTTGGGCCTCCCTCTCAATCCTGTTCAAGTGTTTCTGTATGTTATCCTTTTCCTCCAACATGTCAACTAGACCACACGGCTTGGTGTCATCCTCAAATTTACTGAGGGTGCGCTTAATTCCACTGTCCATATTCCTGACAAAGATGTTAAACAGCAATGGTTCCAGTACTAACCCCTGAGGGACATAACTTGTCACTGGTTTCCATTTGGATATTGGGTTGCTGACAGCAACATTCTGAGTGTGGCCACCCAGACAATTCCTTACCCAACAAGTGGTCCACCCCACAGGTCCATACTTTTCCAATTTGGTAATCAAGATGTCATGCGGCACAGTGTAAAACACTTTGCACAAGTCCAAATAGATGGCATCAGTTGCTTTTCCCTTATCTACTACAATTCCATCATAGAAAGCCACCAATTTCATCAGCCATTTTTTGCCCTTGGTGAAGCCATGGTGGTCAGCAAAACTATCCTCTTCTTGATTTTCTCTGTGCCTTAGCAAGGTGTTCAGGAGGATCTGGTCCTTGATCTTTCCAGGCACAGCGGTGAGATTGACTGACATATAGTTCCTGGGGTCTTCCTTTTCCTCCTTTTTTCCTTTTTTTAAGATGGGGTTTATGTGTCTTCTTTTGCAGTCAGCAGGGATTTCACCACATTGCCATCATTTTTCAAATATGATGGACAGAGGTTTCACAACTCCATCTGCCTCTTCCCTCCAGACCCGTGGGTGGACCTCATTGGGCACCATGGAGTGGAGCAGAGCTCTGGGGAGTCCTAATAACAACCTTCTGGTACCTGAAAGGGGCCTACAAGAAGGATGGAGAGAGACTTTTACAAAGGCCTGTAGTGATAGGACAAAGGGCAATGGTTTCAAACTTAGACAAGAGTAGATTTAGACTGGGTGTTAGGAGCAAGTTCTTCACTATGAGGGTGATAGAACACTGGAACAGGTGATTCAGGGAGGTGGTCAGGGTCCCATTTTTTGAAATACTCAAAGTGAGGCTCAACGCGGCTCTGGGCAATCTGATCTAGTTGAGGATGTTTCTGCTTATTGGAGAGGGGGTTGGACTAGGTGATTAAAAAGACCAAGTGCAATGCTACTCTTCGGCCACAATAACCCCATGCATCACTACAGACTGACGGATGAGTGGATGGAGAACAGTCTGGTTGAGAGAGACCTGAGAGTACTGGTTGGCAGCCAGCTGAACATGAGCCAGCAGTGTGCCCAGGAGGCATAGAAGGCCAGTGACATCCTGGCCCATATCAGGAATACTGTGGCCAGCAGGACTAGGGATCTAATTCTTTTCATGTGTTCAACACTGGTGAGGCCTCACCTTGAGGACTATGAGCAGTTTTGGGTCACTCTTTTCAAGAATGATACTGAGGTGCTGGAGCGGGTCCAGAGGAGAGCAACAAGACTGTTGAGGGGATTGGAAGGAAGGTCATATGAAGAAAGGCTGAGGGAGCTGGTGTTGTTCAGTCTGGAGGAGACTCAGGGGGGACCTTATCACTTTCTGCAACTACCTAAAAGGAAGTTGTAGTCAGGTGGGAGTTGGGCTCTTCTCCCAGACAACCAGTGAGAGGACAAGAGGGCATGGTCTGAAGCTGTGCTGGGGGAGGTTTAGGTTGTATATTAGGAAGCACTTCCTCACAGAAAGGGTGGTTACGCAGTGATGGACTACCCAGAGAGGTGGTGGAGCTACCATCCCTGGAGGTCTTCAAGAAAAGATTGGATGTGACACTTGGTGGCGTGGTTTAGCTGATGTTGTGGGCTGGACTTGATAATCTCAGAGGTCTTTTCCTGCCTCAATGATTCTGTGATTCTTTGCAGGTCACTTCCAACCCACACCATTCTATGGTTCTGTGTCTCTGTGACATGTGCACCTTCAGCTTCTTTAGATGGTCTTGACCTGATCTTTGCTTATCGTGGGTGAATCTTCCTTTCCTTACTCCCCACCTTTATTTTCTGAATCTTGGACAATGCAGCTGGAGCTCTTCCTGGTAAAGTCTGAGGCAAAGTAGTCGCTGATCACCTCAACCTATTCTGTATCCCTCATGACAAGGTCTCTATTTTCCTTTCTGAAAAAGGCCCCACATCTTCCTTAGCCTTCTTTTTTATCATTGATGTACCTGAAGAAATTCTTATTCCTTTTCATTTCCCTTACCACATTTAATTCTATCTTCACTTTTGTTCACATCTTTCTGCTTTGATTTACGTAGGGAAATATTTATCTGTCTTCTCAGATTTACTGGTTTTCTTTCACACCATAAAGCATCTTTTCTGATTGATATCTGTATTTTTCACAGTATATATAACTGCCTTGTTTTTGTGTTAGTCCTGCTCCCAGGAAAATATTCAGCATCATTTATTGCTTTATCAACCATGCATATAATGAAAGACAATGAGTACTCTATCCCAGTAGGATTTTAATTGTGGTTTGTTTTTGCTGTGGTTGTGTTTTTTTTTTTCATTAAGTCAGCTGGATCATTAAGAGAACTTCATTCTTACAGCATTTCTGTTGTCATGACTTGTGTGTCTAAAATAGTATTTGCCACAAGGTAATGTAATAAATTCTATTAACTTTGTTACATTTTTGTTAAACAGATGTGTCCAGATCAAATTACTGCTCTGACCCGATATTAACACTCATTCAGATATAGGATAAAGAAACATCCTCTGATCTGATGATGGCTGTTTCCATTAAGGAGTAAATAAAACATATTAGTAATGTTTAAAGTACCCAACGGATCTGAAATTATTTTCAAAAAGAAAGCTACCTGCAATTAGATGTAGAATTTAATTTACATTTGTTATGTAGAAACTATGATGGACAGATTGAGCTTTAGCTTTTTAGTAGAAAAAGGTGTGACAACATGTGTACCACCTGACACTGAGAGGGAGTATACATTAACATGAAAAAAAAACCAAACAACCAAAGAAAAAACCCCAAACCAACAAATAAACAAATTGTCTTTCAATTTGCTAAGAAAAATTGCCTTTTGAATAAGCCGTTTGCCAATATTTTATAAATTAATAACATGCTGAATAATAGATACATTGCCAGTAGTATGATCTACTGCTAAAAGTTCACTTTTGTCGGTTATTGAGTTAAAGCAAGGACGGTGAATGATAAATGATAAATACTACTTGATTAACAGCTTAGATAGCAAAGAAAAGACTGCTAGAGGATACGGATTTTTTGCTCCCTTGTACATCATATATATCAGTCTCTGAGAAATAAGGGGCAATTTCTGATCTTCTGTAGCTCTGTGGTATCCTCTTGTTTCTCCAGCATAATGACATCACTAAAGAAGTTATAATACTCCTCAGGATTTAAAAGCATTGCCGCTGAGACTAGGGAATAGTTTTACTCTCTTCATAAATATTCTTTGTTTCTTGATCGGACTATCCTTTATTTTTGAATCTTCCCACTGGGACAACATACTGATTTTAATAGGCCAGCATTCAGATCTGCTACACTGTACTATAAAGCTCTAAGACCTGCCACACAGGTAATGCTTCTGATAGGCAAAAATTAAAGGAAGAACCCCTTCAGAGTCTACTAAAGCTACTCTTTGATCAGGATGAGGAATTGCAGCTTGAATAATGTAAAACTCTATTTCCTCTGCCCTGCTGCTCAGAGGCTAAGCAGGTTACCTCTGCAACACTCACCACCTTTGTAAGCCATGCCTAGAAAACCAAATAAACCATGCACTGCACGTTTCAGGTCAGGAAACATCTAATTTCCACCTTTTATTTATTATGCTGGAACACATGTGGGAACTAGAGAAGCAATCACTAGAATTTAATAACAGATGCCAGATTAGCCTTTATTTCAGCTTTCAGGAGACAAGGTATAAGAGGACAGATCAGAAATATATTCTCCTTCACAGTTTCAGGTAGTTAGATTATTTAATTGGACCTTATATAAGGATAAACAATTATGAACACATATATAACAGCTACATATGCATAATAACATTAAAAAAAAAGTTAGAAGCCAGTAGGAAAGAGCTATAAATTAATCTGTCATGGTCTACTTAGAGCAAAAAGCTCATCTTTCCAACTGTTCCAAGTTTTCCTTTAATAAAGTAGTGGCAGGGGCTGTCATGTAATCAGCTTTGGGTCTTTGATTGTGTAATGGTTGCATATGAACATGAGATAAGATTTTGGAAGTTAATATAGTTTATTAATTTTGTTATTCATAAACTTGCTACCAGCCAGTATTTTTAATAATAATCAGTTCTTTGCACGGTCATGAAAACATTATACAGAGGGAGATAAACAGGGAATCTGGAACACTTAAGACACATAATCAACAGCAATATAACAAATATCAAACCTGAAACTTGAAAGAGATTCTTAGTTACTTTACACATCTTGCCCCCCTGGGGGCCCAAGAAGCCCCTTTCTGCTGCTAAGACAGAAGGTATTCAGATTCACCTAAGAATTTACAGAATCTTGCTAGAGATTTGATAACAGGCTTTAGAGTGTTTACTCACAAAGTTGTTTCTCCAGATTTCTGGGGCAGCATTATAGTATCAGAGAATGCCCAAAGCATGTGGAGGGGTTGCTGTCATTGATTTCAAAGATGTTAGGGGCTTTAGAGCTCCCCCAGATTATTTTCTTAGGAAACTGGGGGTATAGCACAGTTCCTGACCTGATTCCTCTTGACTCCCAATAGCTGGAAACTTGCAGAAGGGTAGGAAGGATGCAATGAGACAGCAATACCAAGAGCATGCAGAAGCAAAAATGGCAGTAGTAGCAGGCATGAATACAATGGCAGACAGCTAGTGTTACCTGCTTATTTCCTGTTATCGATTTAATGCCTGAGACTAATGAGCCTTTTTTACACAAGATAGCAAATCAGAGTGGCAGTTAACCAGACTCAACCATATTAGATTTTCCTTTCCCTGTGGTTGCTTACCCCAACAAAAAAGAGGTGAAGCAGGGGAACATGTCTGGGCAAGCCAGGACATGTTCAGGCCTATTTAGACACACCACAACAGATTGATAGTGTAGAACTGATCCCCAGTGTACTTTAGTGCAGCTGGAAGATGTTATATCTCATATAAGCTCCCCATCTTTCCTAAAGGGGCAGATACTGTAGGATTCTAGAGTTACTTAGAGTATAGCACACTTCAGCAGTTTCCTTCTACTCATTTTTCCACACTGTGTGCATGTGACCACAGCTGGATATCTCAAACAGATATATTTTTTTTAATTGTTTTATCTGATAAATTTAGCCTACAGAATTCTAAACCACAAAAGTATTTGTGTTATACTAAGTACCTATACTGAATTAATCCAAAATGTCTATTTTTCTATGTTTTATCAATCAATAAATAGTAAAAAATCTGCTGTAGAATAGAAAGGTATTTTAAATCATACCTTCTTGTACTAATTTATCCAGGCATACAGAAGGATGTTGTACTTACAACTGTCTAAGCTTTTAAAGTGTTGAACTGACTCAAGCTTTTAAAGTGTTGATCTTCAGTCCGTAACATGAGACCACTCATTTTAAAATACCAAAAGAGTCAAAGACACTGTTATAAAATTCTACATATAGATCAATGAAGTCAGAATTTCATATCTTGAGGCTTGGCCAGTATCTCCTTTTATATAAATTTCTGACAAATTAATGCAATAAGTCTGAAATTCATGCATACTGAGGGTATCATGATAGGAAAGCCAGTAGCTAAAATCTTCCTCAAGTATTTGAGATTGGTAATTATATTTAATTGGTTTCACCTAAGGTGGGGAAAAGGATAACTTGGAAGTGGTCCAGTAAATTGTGTACTTAGCCTTGCACTTTACCATTACTCTTTCAAATCTGGTAAGGTCATGGATAAAAAAATGTTTCCTAGTCAATAGTTGCAGCAGTCTCCGCAGTAAGGCAATTATGGTTGTCTGCTCTGATTTTGGCTGCAAAATGGTATGTGAATCTGATTACCAGGTTAGCATGGAACATATGCAATGCTTATACATTCAACAGCAGAGTGAGTAGCTGCTCTTAATCGTCAATGTATTGACTTTTAATTATCAAAACAAAAGGCTCATTTTCTTATGATTTATGTGAGACACTTTATTAGCTTTCAAAAATCTTAGCACCAGTTTTGGAGCAGGGCAGTTGTTTTTATTGCACAAAATTAAAAGTGTTTTTTGAATATCCTGTGACATGGTAAAGAAAAAATGTTGAATATTTTTGAGGGTTAGGAGTCCTTAGGGATAGTGCTGGAAGACAGTGTAAAATGAAGGAAATTAAGTTTCATGAATATTGCATTTTGGGGAGGGGCCTCTGGAGCAGGTCCAGAGGAGGGCCATGAAAATGATCGAGGGGCTAGAGCATCTCTGCTTTGAGGACAGGCTGAGGGAGCTGAGGACGTTCAGACTAGGGAAGACAAGGCTCTATAGAGACCTAATTACCACATTCCAGTACCTGAAGCAGGCCTGGAAGAAGGCCAGAGAGAAACTGTTTATGAAGGGCTGCAGTGACAGAATGGGAACAATGGATTTAAATTAGAGAAGCGTAGATTTAGATTGGATGTAAAAAAAAAAGGTCATCACAATGAGGGTGGTTGAGCACTACAATAGGTTGCTTAGAGAGTTGTCGAAGCCCCCGTTCCTGGAGATATTCAAGATGAGGCTTGACAGGACTCTGAGCTACCTCATCAAGTTGAAGATGTCCCTGCTCACTAAAGTAGGGTTGGACTATATATGTTTTGGAGATCCCTTTCACCATGGAAATTCTAAGAATTCTAAGATTCTGTGATTCTTAGTTATATCCAAACAATATCCAGAAATTGTCTAAAAGCTGAATGTAGTGGCCCAAACCGGAATCATGAACTCCCACTTCCTGCTAAGACCTTGCTATAAAAAGGGGAAGACAGTTTGTCTTATCTCTCTCTTCTTTTCAGCCCTGCTTGCTTGGAGCAACTACTCTGCTGCTCTCTGCTGCCAGACCACCAAGTGCTCTCACCCAACACGTGGAGAGCACCATCATTTTTATTTGGAACTTGGGCTAACTGCTTTTCACCATCAAATTCCTACATCCTGCCTTCATCCAACATCAAAACCATCCATCTCAGCTGTTGGACTCAGTTGCCTTCCACGGGTTGTATTTGTGTTTTGTTTCCCCTTTTTCCCTTTCTCCTTAGCTTCTGTATTTTTCCCTTATTCCCCATACCCTGCATTCTGGTTCCCCTTTTCTCTCATCTTCTGTAAAAAAACCCATTTCCCTCCTATTTATTGTTAAAGTTTTATACCTTTTTTTACTTCTAAATTGGACTGAGTATTTATTGGGCTTTTGGGCTCAGGGGTAGCTAGCTTAAACCCAATATATTTGAGGTTTAGTTTTTCAGGCTTTTTTGGTGTGTTTGCAGGGCTTTTTTTGGTCAATAATTAAATTGAAAGTGGCTTTATTTTGAATATTGCAGAGGAATGTGATGTTTTATTTCTCAAGTGTAACCTTAAAAGTACTTACAAGATTTAAAAAAAAATATTATTAAAACTAAAAAAGGGATGTACAAATATTTTGTATTGTTTATATATTTTTAATACAATAAATCAAATACTGATGTACATTTAAGAATAGGATAATAAATTTATTATAAATTGTTTGGCAAAAAAATCTGAATTTTCAAAGAGGCAATCATAGATACTTTAAGAATGTGCTATATAGTATGAAATATAATTAGTCCTAAGTAAAGCTAGATATAGTAGGAAACTAAGCACAGTCTGGATCAGTTGAGGATAATGAATGGAAATCAGCATTACGATATTAACTCCTGTCAACAAATAGACATAATTTCTTTAAATTCTGAATTGCTCTCCAATTATTGTCCATAGGATATCTTGTATACCTTTGACAGAAAAAGTGAAGGTCCAGGACAGTATAAATAAATCATGATAATATAATTCCTGACAGCATTGTGAATAATATCAAGGCAAAAATGTAAACTACACTACTAGACTCACCTATAAATCTTTGAGAAGTTCAAATATCTTTGTTGTTTTTTTCAATATCTCATTAATGTCCTTAGGTAAAATGGCCCAATAAAGCTCAAGCATTTGCACTAGACACATATGAGAATGTAACACTTACATTTCAGTATCACTAGATTTTGAGAAAATCTTCTCACAGCTGATTCCTGATGGAGAATTTGGTTAGAATTAAAGTTATCTGAGGACACTTAAGTGTCTAGCTATGTGCAACACTTATTTCATTACTGCATCCAGTCATATTCATGGTTTGTTTGGTCCATGATTTCAAAGTGTCTTAGTGTCTTGCTGTAGTTAACATCTCACACAGCAACACCTATCATCACTACTGTTTTCTATACTTTGTTGTACAACAGTCCATTCCTCTTTGTATTGGAATGAAGCGAACTGGTTTTGACTACACGTGCTTTTGTGTCTTTTGTTGGTCTCTAACCTGGCCTATAACGTTAAGCAGTGATGCAGCACTATATAGCACAAAATTTAATATCATAAGAATAGGAAACTCTATTACATGAATTTTTCAGAAATACAGGCTGGAGTGAACTGCCCAAATCCATCCAGATATCTGGTGCATCATACTGAGACTAGGTTTTTGGGGATGGATCTGAATAGGGCCTTAGATTCCTAGCAAAGAATTTAAGTGAATCCTCAGAAAACCAATTCAAACTTATATTTTAGTTGTTCACCATTCCTTAACAAAGAAATTAAGTTCTTTAAGTCAATAGGTATTTGGATTTCTAAGCTATGCCTTTATACCTTTAAGTTGTGACAGGGGGATATATGTGACACATGCTTCTCTCTCAACAGGCAGTTCTAAGATGCTGGAGATATATTGTAACATCTCAAGTGTCATTAGGCTTCTATGACCACAAATTTGAATGAAGTCTTACCTCTCTATTGCGCTTGCTAGGATATTAATCATGTGCATAATGAGTAGATACCTATGTATAGAAATTTACTTAAAGAAATACTCATATCTTTTTGTTCTATCCTATATTCCATAGCTGGTATCATAAAATGTAGGAGCTGTGATGTTTCTAGAGTTTGATGCAGACTTTGATTTGGCCCTCCTTTAAGTTGAAATTCAGTTGTAGGCTTTTGGTAATTGTTATTCTTGAGCCATTATTAAGAAACTAGACAAAATCATGTTTTGTAATCTAGTTGTGATATATCAATGTGAGAGACAATTAGCAAATGAACATCCATAAATGTTCAGTCCCTGTCTGCCACTGTAGTTCTTACAATAACTGATGGTAGTAAATCAGCTTAGAGGATATTTTTCCCTAGGGTAGTCAGTGTTGTATAATACAAAATTTTATGTAATATATAAGAAGCTAATTTGCAAGTCACAACAATTAGAGTTTTCCAGTGGACATGGTAAATGACAACTAAACTGAATTAAGGTACTTCAGGTCTCTTAATTATTGTAAGAGAGAGAGAGGGGGAAAAATAGGTTCTCTAATGCAGATAAAGCATTTTAGTGAGCCAGAGAATTCCTTTTACTCCAAGGAAAAGATAGTAACATCTTACATAGGTGCTTATTAGATGGTATTTGTATAGCAAAGCTCTCATTCAAACCTAAATCATCAGAAAAGGATTCTGTTTTCTTTCTGTTAACTTTTAAACTCTGTTTTTCTACACAATAAAAAAATACTCTTCTTCCAAAATTCCTATGTGAAATATGATATACCAATAAAGGTTGTCTATAAGAAGGGTTTTAGTGGAATCCTGAGGCATAAAATTGGTGCCATGGTTTTGAAATACATCCAGTAATTTTTGAGATTATTTTAGTTGTGTTCTAAGAAATTAAGAAGTTGTGTGTAAGAAATTAAAAAGGAAACTTTCTCTGTGATATACATACCCACACTAAAGTTACAGCTATCTTAGGACCTGCCCTGTAAAAAGCTAATAACTGTCCCTCAGTGAATGTAACAGAATGAAACATATTCGATTTTGACATTCAAGAGACAGAATTGTACTTAAAATACATCTCTTTATTACTCAACTACACTGAAATACATACACTGAAAGGCAGCAGTGAGAAAGCATGTTTTTTTCCTGCAATCTTCATGCTACCTGCTTACATTTACATTTTTACAGGGTGCTGAGGCTTGTTTTAACTGACAATCTCTTCAGAGATTTCTATCTTCAAATTCTTGAAGTGTATTCTGATTCAGTGTATGTTATATTTTTAAACATGTTTTCAAATACTACACAGTAATAAACCAGTGTCATTTGGTGCTTGAATCTCCATCCTTCCTTCCCCAGCAATAAGCATGTTGAAGCACAAATTGGACCACAGATACACCTGTGCAATCCTTCATCTTCTATGATGTTAGTTATAGTGGGCAGTCGCACTTCCATTGCCTTGCTCAGTTGTATCTAATAGGAATTTATTAAGGTGTTCTGTGATGATGGATAAAGGGAAATTAGAGATTCTACAACTCATATGCTCTTAGGTGTGATGGCTTTATAAAGTCAGTGCATGAAATTTCATCATTGCATCAAACTTTATCAACTGAAATTTATTGTTGAGGAGAATTTACTAGCCTTCCATGAAATGATTTTTACAGCAAATGAATAAAGATTATTTTTGCAGTAAATTATTTTCCTATAAAGTTTACTGTAGCTTTTTTTTTTCATTCTTTTCAATGTGATAAAATTTAGAAACAAAAAGGGAATTAAATTGCTATACATTTGTCAGATCAGGCATGAAATAAATAATTTTGAGTTCTGCTAATAAATACTGTGATGCATATAAGTGCATTTGCAAGATACTTCAGTGTTACAGCAGTTAAAATCTAATGTATGCACAGAATTTTTACTAATAGCTATATATTACAGCTTTTACATTTATTTCTTTTCTTTCTGCTGACACATATGATAAAAGCTCTTTTCATCAGATCATAAGATAAATGGTAAGCGCTATATCCAAAATGTTGACAGTTGCTTCAGAAAGTTAGTTTCTCAAGTTGCATGGAAATAGGATCTTAAAAGAATTTGATTAATTATATTAGCCTTGTTTCAAGCTCTGTGCTCTTCAAAATATTTGGCACATTTTGTAACCTTTTAATATGATTTCAACTTACTACAAACTGCTGAGCAG
>VWZI01021475.1:68031-79024 GCA_013396835.1 Psilopogon haemacephalus
CAGGTAATATCCAGGCATATTATGTTCATTTTAATAAATGTAATGCATAAAAAATTTCTATAGCATGTAAATATCTGTATCTTCAGCTTCCTGAAAATATATTATAAATAGTAGGAATATAACATCGGTGCATCTAGCCTGAGTACAACAGATTATATATTGCTTATTATGTGATTTGGCTTCATTTATCCTAATCTGTAGCTGAGATTTATAAGAATTAAGCAAAAACATTATTTTATTTTAGTGCTAAAATTAAGTAACTAATATATCATTTTCAAACAATCTAGAAAATCCATCAGCTATAAAATCAAGGCTCCTCTCTCCACATTCTTTACTAAGACTATTGCATGTGCAATTACTGTGTTTTTTATAAATATTTCTAAATGGCATTAATAAAGCTTGGATAATTTTTTTCTTACATTGTGTCTTTCACAATTACAGCATGGCCCCTTAAAACCTAAGCAGTGTGAATCATATTACAATATGTCACATCATATATTTAAAAAGTAATATGTTGAGACTGATGTAACACAACATGACATAATACATAAGGTCACAAATGTGGAGGTTTTAAAAGCTTTTGCTTCCTTGTTTTAAACAAAATACACCTGTCATTATTTTAATTAGTTTTCAATAAGATGAATACCTTACAATTCTGAGTAAGCAGACTTTATAACATACTTCAGACTTTAAAAATATTTAAACTGACAAAGAAATTGACACTGATTGTAATATTTGGTAAGTAATATTTGTCTAAGTTCATTATTGATATCACTGAACTGTTTAACAAGACAAGTTTTCCCACCATTTTACATTCAGTATGTTATAAAATTAATTCCATAAACCCAGTGTTAGATTTTGCATATAGCAATAAAGATTTTGAATGGAAGAAGAATGGCTGTTTCCCTTCCCCTTTCTAAAAAATATTAGGGATCTTTCTCCTCAATATATGACGTAAATATATTAACAACACTGTATTTTCACAAAATTCTTATGTCTCAAAATCCCAGCTATAAATTGATAGCATTTGCAGAATTGTATGTATATCAAAAGAAGGTACAACTGCATGAAGGTAAGTTGGTACATTAGTCTGTCTTCAGGCAGTATTATCAATGGAAATAGCTTGACTCTGTAAAAAGAGAAAAAAAAATGGCTTAGCCATAACAGATATAGGAACCTGGGTAGATACTGCTACTGCTATTGTTGCTTTTGTCCTTGTTGCTCTGCCTCGTGAACAAAAGATCATTTATTGTGATAACATAGTATTTAAGGAGAGAGATTTCCATGTATTTTAGCAGTTTTCCTCATTACTATTCCACCTATCTTCCAGATTACTATCATATATATCATGACAGGCTTACCAATTTACTTAAGAAAACCTTTTTTACATGTCACAGAAGCACAATCTGTTTACTCTCTCTTCTCACCTTTCCCTCACTCCTCTCCTTCCCACCCTGGAAGTTGTGTTCCTATTAAGCTAAAGCTTAATTTGCTAGCAGCAGCTGCCTGAGAACTTATTCAGAACCACCTACAGGAGAGTTGTCTGTTACAGAGGAATCTGTGGAAGCCAGCCTCACTTTGATGATTCACACACTTGACTGCAACCTCTTGACAATAATGTCTCGGTTGGTGAATTGCCTTTCATTGTGAAATGTGCAACCAATCCTGCTGTTTCTATTGCTGTTTACCCCCTGTAATTTTGGACTATAATTGGGCTTTCTGTACTCACACTGGGGGGGGAGGGAGGAGTTAGCCACATGAGCAGTCCCATTAACAGAAATGAGATTATTCCTGTGGAAAAGTGATAACATGGTGGGTGAAAAAAAAAAAAAAAGTTGTCATGTTTGCCTTATTTTAGGTATTATTCTTATATCTCAACAAAGCAGAACACATTTTCTCATGAAGTATCTAATGTATAATGACAACATATATTTGTAGTTAATGCAGGCTTAATTAGTCTCAGATATGAGAAGAATAAAAGAAGTTGTCTTCTGACCAGTTCTGAAACAGTGCTTTCTTGTTGAGACAGCAAGTGGCGGTGTTTCCTGGTGACAATTTCAATCAGACAAGCAAGGTAGCTGAAAGGACTTGGTAGTTATTCGGGCAGAGAAACACCAACTAAACTTCTGTCATGATATTGTAAATATGAATTCCAGCCTATCGTATTAAGAAGTGAAAACTCAAAGCCAGGCTTCTGCAGAGACATCAAATGAGTTGTGATTTAGAGATAATTGTTCAAAGAACAGAATAAAACAAAGAGCTTCAACAAAGCGTTCAAAAGGCAATAGGTATATTTGCCACCTTGCTAAGTAATAAATCAATTAAAACAATAAAAAACTTTATAAATTTGAATTAGCAAATACAGGCAATTTGTTTTCCTAAGTTATATGTGACTTTGTGTAAGTGTCACACTCTGGCCAGCTGGGGCAATGGTTCTAAGGGTGTTCTCAGGAATAGAATTAAGATCTAAAACAGAGATAAATGCCAGGTAACTTTATTTGCCTGCCAACAAGTATGCAAACACAAAGGAGAAAGAGAGAGGGGGAAAAGAGAAAAAGGAAGAAAAAGAAAGCTCAGATATAATAGCTACCTCTATCAGAGACTCCCAGAATTCTGAAAGGCAATTGCTTGTCCAGCTCAGTGGGGAGAGTGTGCCATCTAAAGTTGGTGGTCTCTTCCCTTTTATTGGGCTATCTTGTTCTATATTCACATAACCACTTAGGATATTATGAGAACAGTTTTGC
Source organism: Psilopogon haemacephalus (assembly GCA_013396835.1). NCBI lineage: Eukaryota > Metazoa > Chordata > Aves > Piciformes > Megalaimidae > Psilopogon > Psilopogon haemacephalus. The sequence continues at coordinate 70,776 of VWZI01021475.1, forward strand.
TTAGCCACACCCACCACCTGGTGGTGGTGTACATGCTCAGTACCACCACTGGGAGTCTTTAGGGGTCTTCACACATATCCTTCAAGGGTGCCCAAGCATCTCCAAGCCCCTCTATCCGCTCCAGGAGATAGACCTGAATTCTCATAATAGGCTCTAAGTTTGGAAAACAGGAATGTTGTTGTTTTACTTCCAACAAAATGAAAACTCTCAAATGAATTGGAGAAAATAACAGAATTATATTTTGGATAGAGAGATGCATGAGGAAAGTTACAGAGCAGATATAGAAGTCAATAGCAACCCCCTTGAATTTGGTTCCCATCCCAAAACTAAGCCTATAAATCCCAGTGCTCCAGTGCTCCAGTCCTCCCCCCACCCCATGCCTCTGCCATTCATAGGCCCCAAAACAGGCCTTACATATTTACCCAATAACAGCTCCTGCCCAGACACGGCTGGAGGGTGAGGAAAGCAGAGCGAGCTGTCCTTGCCCTGAGCTTATGAAGAGAAAGCAGAATTATAGGATTGAATAACATTCTCTTCTAGTCCCTAAAGGAGTTTTAACCCTATAATTCCCAACCTGGGACATTCCACCTCTTATTCAATCCCATAATTCCTGCTCATCTAACTAGAATCATATTCTATATAGTAAATGGTGCCGTCCAAATCATCTTTCTGATACTTTTCTCAATCTGATCTACCCTGGACACAATTCTTGTTCTCATCAAATGGGACTTTTCGGATGACATCTGTTACCTGAAAAAGACTTAATAGTAACTTGTACATACTTTAAACTCAGACTCTTTCTCAATCAAAATCAAACTCCTCTGTGGAACACACTTGATCTTACCACCCTCCTGTATCACCCAGAATATGTGTCCTGGACTTCCCCCATCAGGAACAAATAACCACCCCTTGGATAGGTTGTATTCCCACGTAAAGGCAGAAAACATCCATACTTTTTTTTTTTTTTTCCCTCCAACAGATCCTTTTCACAAACAGAGGAACTTTAATCTCATCTGCATTGTGCTCAGCTGCACTCAACATCAAATAATGGACAGTCTCAGTCCATCCTCACTCAAATACTTGCAGATTCTCTTAAAGTCCCTCTTTGGTACAGTCTGGATCAGTCCACATATGTCTCAAATGGCATCTCCACCCCTGGGGCAGTCAAATGTGGCAATTAAATCCAGTTCACTCATTCTTCTAGCCATTGCTCAATTCTGCTTTCTCATGTATGCAGGAGTGAAGATCCCTTCTTCACAGATGAGTTCCATCTCTCTGAGTTCCAGTATCTACAAGAGTCCCATGCTTCTTGTCTCTTCTGCCAGGCCATCCACCACCCCCAAGGGTTCCATCCTGCAATCCCTCCACTCTAGCTTCACAATCAAAAGTGCACCCTCCACACCACCAGTCTGTGCCCTTATCTTCCTTACCCAATCTAAACAGAGTTGTTTTGCAAATTTTATTCAACCATTCCCAACACCTCCCCATCTACTCTCTTAAATAGACAACTGAGGAGGAGGAGGGTCTGGTGGTGAACGGGAACAAGGTGGCTGAATAGGGAAGAAAATCACCTTGAGGTCAGTGCCATTCACAAGAGCTCCTAGCAGGCCAGGAGCATCCATCCCTACCTCCATCTTACTGGCCAGATGAAGCATCATCCTCAGGACACCCTTGCGGCCCATCCTGCCACTTGAGCTTGGCACTAGAGCTACTGCTATCGCTTCTGCCACTGCTGAAAACTCAGTGGGGATGTATGGAGCTACACTGCCCTTTGCCACTGGTCCTGGCTGGCCACTCTGCAGAACCGGCAGGAGTGAGCAAGAAGGGGAGCAAACCCCCTCCACTGCCCGTACACACTCCAAATTCAGGCTTGCCATTCTCAGCTTCTGCCTGCCCATGCATGCTTCCTGCACTGGGGCAAAACGGGTACTGATGCATGGCAGTTTCTTGTGGCACCGTCAGTTCCTCCCCTGAGTGGGGAGTGGCTGAGCCCAGCAAGAGGATGGCGATGACCTGCGCCATTGTTGCCACTGCAATCAGCCTGCGAATGCAGAACGCCCTACTCCCACCTGGCACCATCTTTGAAACGCTGCCCAGAGCTACAGGGCAAGGAGGGGCTGCTGGCATAGCTGGAGCCACCTGCATTTCCACAGGTCATGGAGTCGCATCAGGAAGAGTAGACACGAACAGGTTCACCTGCTCCGCTCTACCCCACCCCTCCAGCTCAACCTGTGCTGTGTTGCTTGGCACTGTGCCGTGGGCCAGGACTAGCCATGACCGCTAGGGGAATGGGGCACCCGGATCGTCCTCAAGTACCTCAAATCTTTCAAGCTGCCGCCTGCTGCTTGCTTCTCCCCCTTCTGTCACCCAAGGCGGGAGAGACTCATCTCTCCAAGTTGGTTTTTTCCAAGCCTCCACAGCCGCCATGGACCACCAGCCATCGTCAGGAGGGGCAAATGCTTCCTCTCTGCAGACTTCCCTCTCATTCCCCTGCCACTTCAGCCCAAGGAGCGAGTTCAGAAGCGCACAGCACTTTCTCATGATCTAGACTATTGCATACAACAAGATAGCACTCTCAATCAGGATGAGCACATACATAAACATGGCAAGACATGGTCCCAACTCTCTAATATCTGCCTGAACTTGCTTCCATCTCTGCATCAAAATCCTGACAAAATGCACCATTTTTTCCCCTAAGCTTTAATTCTGTAATTTCCTCCAATTCAAACTATTCAAACCAGTAACTTTGTCCCCGTATGGGCCACCAAAAAATTCTGTCGTGGTTTTACTACCAACAGAATGAAAACTCTCAAATGAATTGGAGACAATAACAGAATTATATTTTGGATAGAGAGATGCATGAGGAAAGTTACAGAGCAGATATAGAAGTCAATAGCAACCCCCTTGAATTTGGTTCCCATCCCAAAACTAAGCCTATAAATCCCAGTGCTCCAGTCCTCCCCCCACCCCATGCCTCTGCCATTCATAGGCCCCAAAACAGGCCTACTCACTTACATATTTACCCGATAGCAGCTCCTGCCCAGACACGGCTGGAGGGTGATGAAAAGAGAGTGAGCTGTCCTTGCCCTGAGCTTATGAAGAGAAAGAAGAATTATAGGATTGAATAACATTCTCCTCTAGTCCCTAAAGGAGTTTTAACCCTATAATTCCCAACCTGGGACAAGGAAGTATCTAGTCTGCAGCTGGAGAACAAGAAACTTCCCATCTAGTTGTCTAGTTGAAATTAGCTCTGTGTTCATGGTGATGGTGTCAACTGGTGGTCTATGCAACAACTTTGAGACAAAAATAAAAAACCATGCTCTCACAGTATGGGAACCCACATTTTATACTTCTTAGTATGTAAAAGCTGGGCAGAAAAACAGTTTTCAAAGGCAAGAGCTAGCTGAATCAAATTAACATAGTCAGTACATGTAGCATGAATTAAATTTTGTTATTCAAATATAGCTGAATTTAAAAAAATGCAAACTGATCTGTGAATCTCCTAGTTTACACTAAGTCCAAGTAACTATTCAGTTAGAATTAGAAACTGGAAATATCTTAAAAACATACATGTATTTTCTTTTAATGTTCTTTGCAAAGAATATTACAAGATATTTAGTAGAATTTAGGCTAAAATAAAGAGATAAAGAGACATAGAGTGGTCAATATGAAAAATGTTAGAGAAAATTGAAACAGACAAGCAAGCAAACAAACAAAACCAACAACACCAAAATGAGAAGGGCAGCTTCATTATACACTCTAAAAATAAATATATGATTCAAACAAACAAACAAACAACAATAATATTAAAACATGTTATGAAAGAAGTGTGAAAGGTCAAATGTGTTATAACTTATATAAAAGAGGTCTGATTCATTAATTCAGACTTCACAATGTTTTATTCTGTACTAGTCAAACAGTGAAAGATAAAACAGAAGTAGAAAAAATATGTTATCTAAATCAAAACAACACTGCTTCATAAAGAAAATTCAGCATATACATACATCTATATGTGTATAAGTATATACTTTTGTGAATATATGTATTTGTCAATGTATATGCAGAGAATGATGAGAATTCTTCCATCAAGTTTACTTCTTTGAGAACTGGCATAAACAGGGAGTGGGTTAGGAAGAATACTCCCTGGACAAATTATTACATATGAGCATTTTACAAGTGTAAGTGAGCCCTTTAACAGAAATATGAGGTTTGACAGACACAAGGTGGTTTATTCTTAGATAGAATGTGGTGTATGATGACCTGACAGTTGTTTAGAATTCAAAGTTTTCTTCCTCTTTCAAAGCTTGTGCTGTGGCTGTATCCCAAGTAATAACTGTTTGTGTAGCCTGAGGACAGTCTGTTACCATATAATGTATCTCTCTGAGCAAGTTTATTTGTGAACAAAGTGCAGGTTTAATCAACTTCAGTTCTGTAGATCTACAGCCAGCTTGAAGACACCTCTGTGGACCACGTAAAGGAATAAAATTCTAACTATTAATGGAATTAATTTAATATTCATTCTTTTGTCTCTCCTTTGGCTGTGGAATTGGAGCCTCCACTTTGCTCTTTTTACATCTATATTTATAAACCATCTTCTAGATATCCATTCCTTATAGTTGTATGCTATTTTGCACATGATGGGACAAAACAGCTAAGAAGAATATGCACCTGTGTTTGAACAGGCACAGTAGTATTGTAATTCTTCATTTGAATTCCACCTCAATTCCAATCCCAGACTGAAATCAAGACAAATTTTAGGTAGTCTTGCAAGCAGGAGGGAGTTGTATTCAGTCATCATTATGGGTTCCTTCCAACTAATTATATTTTATGATTCTATTAGAAAAAAATATAATTTGGTAAAAAACCCCAAAACCATGGGACAGATCTAGTTGCAGTTTAATGTATTTTCCAGACTGAATTCTAATTAATTGATATTGATGTAGAGTTTGTAATTGTCTTCAAGAGGCATAAAAACAGGCAGTAATAACGATTGAAATATGATTCTTTCAAGTAAACACACACTTATAGCAAACAGAATTTTATAACCCACAAAAAAATAATTTATATTGAAGTGTTAACAATAGAAATATGAGAGACCTTATATCCATGTATCTGTGTTGCAACAGAATCTGTGCTGCAACAATGCAAACCTGTTTGCTTACACCTTTCCATGTTCAGACCTCTTACTTCTCTGTTTCTTTATTATTTTCTGATAGTCTGTGATCTCCTTTCAGCTTGCTTCCTACTGTTTCAGGCAAGGAGCAAGATTGTTTGTATGAGATTTAACCTAAAAGAAAAAAAAAAAAAGAGAGAGAACATCTCTGCTGCATATACTTCCACAGATTAATCAGTTAGAGTGACAATTCCATTGGAAATCAATATAGAGAAAACAAGAAAAATCTCAAAGGTTGTCAAGCAAATGATTTGTGCAGGCAGAAACTTCAGAAAAATAGTCCAAATTTATGACTGCTAGCCTATCTGAATGAACTATAGTATGATCAATGACAAGTATATCTTACACACCTTTCTTGACCAGTCATACATTTCTTCCCATTCTATGCTCTGCATGTTCTTACATTTTCAATCAAATAATGATTAACTATGATCACAAGTTGAACTATGAATTAGACCCATATGCAGCCCTTTCAGCTCATTAAAGTGAAGCACATCTATCAACAAAGTAATTGCATATCTATCATAACTGTTTCATCTAATACTTTAAAAGGAGGATGGACCTTGACAGGCTGGAGAACTGGGCAGAGATAAATCTCATGAACTTCAACAATAGGAAATTATTATAATACTTTGAAGAAAATGTAAGAAAGTAAACTGGTGTGAACCTCAAACCCCATGAGCTATTCAATAAGAAATAGTAATCTTGAAAGACATTAATGTTTAGGTACTAAAAAACATTTAAAAATAACTTTATTAATCACAGGATTACAGGATCACAGGATGTTAGGGCATCTCCATAGATCATATCAAGTCCAATCCCCCTGCCAGAGCAGGACCATAGAATCTAGTGCAGGCTGCAGAGGAATGCATCCAAATGGGTCTTGAAAGTCTCCAGAGAAGGAGACTGCATGACCTGTCTGGAGACCCTGTTCCAGTTCTCCATGACCCATAAGTTCTTCCTTATATTGAGGTGAAACTTTGTGTGCTGTGGTTTACATACATTGCCCATTGTCCTTTCACAGGACACAAGTGAAGAGTTGCTGTCCCTTCCTTCCTGACACCCAGCTGCTGTCCCTTCCTTCCTGACACCCAGCCCTCATATATTTATAAACATTTACTAAATCTTGTCTCAGTCTTCTCTTCTCCAGACTAAAATGCCCCAGGTTCCTCAGCCTTTCCTCATAAGGCAGTGCTCCAGTCCCATAATCACCCTTGTAGCCATCTGTTTGACTCTCTCAAGCAGGTCCAACTTGCCCATCTTGAACTGGAGAGCCCAGAACTGAATGTGATATTCTAGGTGAGGTTTCATCAGTGCACAGCAGAGGGGAAGAAGAACCTCCCTCCATCTCCTGGACACATGTCTCTCAGTGCACCCCAGGATACCACTGGCATCCTTGGCCACATTACTGGTACATTAATGTCTCATGGATAACTTGCTGTCTGCTAGGATTCCTAGGTCCTTCTCCATGGGGTTAACTCATGGTCTAACTGTCCCGGTATGGGGTGACACATACCCTAGAATTGGTCCAACCTCTGGGCTCTCTCCTCCCGCTACCGTCCAAGGTTCGGCAGGAGTTGATGGGGCGGGGGCATTCCCCATGGACCCCCCCCCCCCGGAGCCAAGGATGCCCTGGGCGTGGAGCTTTAAACCCATTGGCCAGCTGTGCCTGTCAGTCAGTCTCACGCTCCCGAGGGTATTTAAGGGGGGGCACAACGACCGTTAGCTGCTCTTCCTCCATTCTTCCTCACTCACCGTCGTCTCTCGCCATGGCTGTTGAGGAGCCCAGCCACGTGCACGGCAGCAGGCAGCGAAGCACGCAGCTCTCCTAAGCGGCAAGGCTGATCTCTCTCTCTCTCTCTGTATCCCTCTATTATTCTTTCCCTTTTCCCTAACTTTGGCGAAGTCGGTTTTCCTTCTTCCCCCCGCTCCCCTCCGGGTTCGGGAAGGAGCGTGTTTCACCCCCCCCCTTGTGCCTCGCGGGCATTTTGTGGGCGCGTCGGAAGTTATTTTGCATGTAACCCCTCTGTTTTCCCAAGTTCTAAATGTTAAATTGTTGCACCTGACGTTTGAGCAACGCGTTCGTCTATTTCTGCTGACCGAAACCTAAAAGAACCGGCGAGGAGGGCATTGGGACCCCCTCGTCCCACGGGATACTGCATTTAATTAGTAGTGTCCCGTGACGGAAATGGCGCAGCGAGCAGGGTTTCAATCATGCAGATAATACACGAACTGGGACACTGTCTGACTCTATCAGACTTCGAATGGGCAGAGGAATATGTCGATAACCCAGCCAAACTTGCTCAGAAGCTAATTAGCAACCCACGAAATTTGGTCACGACTTTAGCAGTGTGCGCGATACAAAGAATCCCAGAGTTGTTTAGAAACAGGGAGAAAATCTATTGGTTACGACGGGAAATAACTCGGGCGGAATCGGAAATTTTAGCGGCTTCGCGGAGCGACGGGGGGCTTGCGCGCCCAGGCAGTCCTCCGGATACCTCTTCGGGGTCCTTCCACTCCCCCGTCGCGGCTCCCGTGCGCATGCACGGCGCGGTCCCTGACTCCCTTTCCCCGCGCATGCGCGGCGCGGTCCCTGAAGCCATTTCCCCACACATGTGCGGCGTGGTGCCCGGTGGCACCATCTTGCGCATGTGCAATGCGCTGCCGATTTTCCCCGGAAGTCTGAGCGAACCGGAGCCGCGCTGCCGCGCCGACGGGCCCCCTGTTCCCGGGTGAGGGCTACGGGGGGCGAGGCGGCAGCCGCAGAACTTCCCCTCTTGGCGGGCCCGCCCACCGCTAAGCCGTCTGGCCGCGCTAGCCCGGGGCACTTCCCTGTTCCGCCGGGTGTCGCAAACTGCCCTCCCAGTTCCGCGGTTTTTTTGGGAAACGTGCGCGCCACTTCCCCAGGCACCCAGGAGCGCTCACAGCTGGGCGGATTTTTCCCAGCTGCCGGCCTCGAGGTGTTCGGTGCTCCGCCCCTCGGCACGACACTAACGGAACCGGGGCTCGCTATGGACATGCCACAGAGCCACGCGGACCCCGGGCCTCCCCCGCGTTCACCCCAGTGGCTGCATAG
>VWZI01021476.1:2271-20930 GCA_013396835.1 Psilopogon haemacephalus
TAACCAGCATGGCTTCACCAAGGGCAAATCATGTCTAACAAATTTGGTGGCTTTCCATGATGAAGTCACAGCAGCAGTGGACAAGGGAAAGGCAACTGCTGTCATCTACCTGGACCTGAGTAAGAAGTTTGACTCTGTCCCACATGACATCCTGGTCACCAAACTGGAAAAACACGGACTTGATGGGTGGACCACTCGGTGGATAAGGAATTGGCTGGATGGTCACACACAGAGAGTGGTGATCAAGGGCACAATGTCCAGCTGGATACAAGTGGTGTCCCTCAGGGACCAGTGCTGGGACCAGTGCTGTTTAACATCTTTGTCAGTGATATGGACAGAGGAATCGAGTGCAACCTCAGCAAGTTTGCAGATGACACCAAGCTGTGGGACACAGTTGACTTGCTGGAGGGCCGGGATGCCATCCAGAGGGACCTGGACAGCCTGGAGAGGTGGGCCCAAGTCAACCTCATGAAATTCAACAAGGTCAAGTATAAGCTCCTGCACGTGAGTCAGCGCATTCCAAAGCACAAATACAGGCTGGGTGGGGAATGGCTGGAGAGCAGCCCAGAGGAAAAGGACCTGGTGGTCTGGGTAGATGAAAAGCTCAACACAAGCTGACAGTGTGCACATGTGGCCCAGACAGCCAACCATGTCCTGGGCTGCATTAAGAGAAGCATTACCAGCAAGGCAAGGGAGGTGATTCTCCCCCTTTACTCTGCTCTCGTCGGACCCCACCTGGAGTACTGTGTGCAGTTCTGGAACCTCCAGAACAGGAAGAACATGGAACTGCTGGAGAGAGTCCAGGGGAGGGCCACGAAGATTATCAGAGGGCTGGAACACCTCTGCTATGAGGACAGGCTGAAGGAGTTGGGGCTTTTCTGCCCAGTGAAGAGAGACCTTATAGTAGCCTTCCAGTATCTGAAAGGGGCCTACAGGAAGGCTGGGGAGGAACTACTCACAAAGTCTTGTTATGACAAGACGAGGCATAATGGGTTTAAACTGGCAGAGGGGAGATTTAGACCAGATGTTACGTGGAAGTTCTCCACAGTGAGGGTGGTGAGACACTGAAACAGGTTGCCCAGGGAGGTTGTGTCTGCTCCCTCCCTGGAGGTGTTCAAGGACAGGCTGGATGAAGCCTTGAGCGACCTGATCTAGTGGAATGTGCCCTTGCCTATGGCAGGGGGTTGGAACTAGATGATCTTTGAGGTCTCTTCCAACATAAACCCCTCTATGATTCAATGATTCTATGATTCTGGCATTGCTGCCTCTGTTTATGCCACCCTGCAGCTCCCTAACTCTCTTTCAATGAACTGAAGTAGGTTGACCATCCCATTTGTTCATGTTTTCACCAAATTGTTCACGCAGGATTATCCAAAGTGTCTCACGTGATTGCTTGATGTCTAGGTGGAATTTGTCTCCTGGGCCAGAATTGCCTTGCAGGAGGTGGGTGTCTGTTCCTGATAGCAGAAACATGTATCCATTCAGATGATGAAGTGATGATATCCTTTGCCAGATTGGATATGGAGGTTTTGATTTCTTTCTTCATTTCTTTCATGGTGTCTTTTAGCTCTGTAGTGATATCCTTTAGCCCTGTAGTCATAGTTTGTATGGCAGCAACTAGGATAGAATGCGACAAGCTGTCCTCTATCTAGTTCAGCCAGTCAATGAACTCAGCAACAGTGAGCCTTCAATTATCACCCTTTGATAGAAACTTGCTAGCCAAGATTTTAGCATAGGATGAAGGATCAACTTTAATAAACTCCTTTATGAGACCTTGTGGTGGTTTACAGTTAACTGCCCCCACACCTTTTATAAACCCCAGCTAGGACTCAAAAACACTGGAAGTTAATAAATGAAGCTTTATATTTACAGCAATGCACAATATACAAGCAAATATTTACAAAGTATAACAGATATTTACAGATATATACATTGAAAAGGTAATACAGACACCACACCCCTCCCAGAGACCCAAATCCCCAAGAGGGGTAACCACCCACCCCCTACCACCTTTTCCCCCTTCCCCAGTCTTATCTCACCACCTGTTGATGCTGCAGATAAGCTGAAGTAGTTCAGCCAGGGGGATTAGTAGTAGGAAGAAGTTAGTAGGATTATTGAGAATTAGCTACCAAGAGAGAGGGACAAAGGAGACCATGCAAGAGAAGCATCTGCAGCCAGAGCGGTCAGAAACCATCTGATATCTAGTGTTTGGGTACAACACTTTTAAAACAATTTTTTTTCTTTCTCAGTAAAACTCTGGTGAAGTGACATACTGTGTTTACCCCTCTCAGCCAATAGTCTAATTTCTCACTTAAATTCTCCAATTAGTTCAAACCAGCACAGACCTGTCCCAAGAGAAATGTTATCAGACTCATGTATGGTATGATCTCCATAAAGCACTTCCTTCACAGCAAACTCCTTCAGAAGCTTAATTCCCTGCTCAAATGTGTTCCACTTCCTAGCTACCCATGGCAAATCATCTTGGGAGGCGTATCTCATACCCACAGCCAGCAGAAGATGCATCCATGGGCTAACCACACCAAGATTGGTTGCCTGGTATTTGTCCACTCCTCTCTCCTTTGCAAGTGGGCCTAGTTGCTTTGCAGACTTGTCTCCTACCTGTAGGGCATTTGCACCAATAGTACGGCATCTCACCAGCCAACTTAGGATTGGCTCTCCTGATTCCCTTGAATATTCCTTTCTAACTTCCCTGACCTCTCTGAGGGGATCGTTGGAGCCCTGGATGTCATCCTTCTCCTCTTCCTCTCCCCGCTGGTCTGTTGGTGCCTGACCAAACAAAACTCTCCTAACAGCATTCCTAATCTACTGAGAGCCATCTTTCCTCTTGGTAGCTAATCTGACACTGTCCTCATATTTAGCTCTCATGAATTGGTCAAATCTTTAAGATTAATTTCTTCTTTTCTTCCTCCTCCTCAACATCAGAGGTACCTGTTCCTAAATCTTCCTTTGGACCATTTTTTGACTCAAGTTTCTCTTTCATCTTGGCATGAGCCAGTTTAACAGAAGCTGGACCTTCTAATGGTTTTGAAATTTGGGGAGCTTGAGCTGCTGGCACCTTAATATCAGAATTGTCTTTTGGGTTGGAATTAGAAATTGCTGTCTGAGAACTTGAACTAGTAGCAGAAATAAGGCTTTTGGACTTAACAGTTTTATTTTCAGTACATTGACCGGGTGCATAGCCAGAATTGTTATCTATTTGCATGGAAGCATTTTTGTTTTTCCTTTTCCTGGCACAATTTATCTGTTTTTAAAAATGGTAGCAGATTCTTTCAGACTCAGAGCAGGAATTATGAATAAAATTATAGTTAATATGAAATGATGACACACACTAAATACTTCACCATGGTCTTTGAATAGAAGTTTCGGCAAGGGTCAGGAACACTGCTTTTTGGCAGGGTCACATATACCACTCATTTGATTACTGACATTTTCTGACTTACTAGAAGCATCAAAAATATCATTGGAAGCAATCTGTGCAATATTAAAGCCAGAAAAAAACAATAAAATAGTCACTGTAATCCCAAAAACATCTTTTTAAACCTTTTCCATGCCAAGTTCCATATAAAAGTACCAATTTTATCAATAAGCAAATTATGCAAAAACCACAGACTTACAGAAGAAATGATTGAGTATAACAGCCAGGTCAGCTTCATTTTTGACTTCCAGGATTAATTAGCAATCAAACAAATGTAATTTAACCTCTGCTCCATGTTGGGTAAGCCAATTAAAAATAATGTGGTGGTTCAGCAATTACCTGCCCCCCCACCACTTTGAAATAACCCAGGCTAGGACTTAGATGGTTGGAAGATAATAAATGAAGCTTTATATTCACAGCTATGCACAATATACAAGCAGATATTTACAATGTATAATTGTATTTACAGATATATACAGTGAAAAGGTAATAGAGAAACACCACAGTCCTCCCAGAGATGAAAGTCCCTAAGATGGGTTTCTAACACCCCCTTCCTCAATCTTATCTCATGATCTGTCTTACGCAGCAGATAGGCAAAAGTAGATCAGCCAGGGGTATTAGCAGCAGGAAAGAAGTTAGTGAAATTTTTCAGATTCAACTATGAAAGGCAGCCACACAAAAGCAGCCACAGCCCAAAGCAGTCTGACTTATTTATATTTGGGTTACAACTCTTAAAACATCTCTTCCTTTCCTTCCTTCCTTCCTTCCTTCCTTCCTTCCTTCCTTCCTTCCTTCCATCTCTTTCTTTCTTTCTTTCTTTCTTTCTTTCTTTCTTTCTTTGTAAAGCTATGAGTGAAGTACTATAATCAGTGTTTTCCTTTCTTGGCCTATAGCCCAATTCCTCATTCAAATCCTCCCATTAGTTCAAACCAGCACACCTCGCAAGTGTTCTGGGTTCTTTCAATTTACTGATAACTCCGCAAGAAGGGAGAAGTAATACTTGTGAGTAAGTCTAAAGCTTTGCATATTACTTAGTTTTTCCCCCAAGCAGAAAGGGGCCCTGAGTTCCATCTAGCAGCCAAGTGGCACTACTGACTGCAAGAAATCTCTTCCAGTGTTAAATTAGCTAATTTGAGTTAATTCAATTGATCATTCATGCATATTAATAGTTACTACTAGATCTAGATGTCACTTATGTATTCATTCCATGACTGTTACTATTGAACCAGTTTAATATTTAAAATGAGTGATCAGGAGTGGAAATTGTGGATATAGAAATTAATAAACAATATTAATTTTGGAAAATCATATCACATTAATCATAACCCTTTCCGTCACAAGAGACTTGGTGTCTGGATGATTGTGCCCCCGGGGGGCTGTGGTTGTAGGCAACTCATATCATGGCAGAGATATCCCTAAGTGACTGCAGTAAAGAGAAGCAAAGGAAAATTGAGAATGTTTTGCCTACAATAATGTTACACACAAATCAAGATTTAACAGAAGTCCCCAGGGGAACCTCTGTGACTTTTGAACATTGTGATGAAATAGTGACCTGCAATCTAACCCAGAATGATCTGAAATTTTCTGGAGCTCAAAGAAATGGGAGTCAAATGAGTTTCAAATCTTCTGAGTCAATAAAACTCAAGTAAATATAACACCCCTTTCACCTTAAGCAACTTGACAGTAAAAAAAAAACAAAACAAACAAACAAACAAAAAAACCCTAAAAATTGCTCTTTTATAACTTGTGTTGTCTGTAATACTATTCAGAATCAAATATTGGTATGTAAAGTTGAAGTTTAATCTGTAACTCAATTCTCCAACTAGATTCATTTTTTTGCACTTATTCAGGATAAATTTCAAGATAAAAATATTTTGTTTCCCCATAGGTAATTGCTAGCTATTAAAAGACTTTTTGGAAGTATATGGCAAAAGCAAAAAACAGTTTGTCTTTTTTCCTTCCACTTTTTTTGTTTTTCCCCTTCTATTCCCTAACAGAGATTTGAAAGAGGAAATACATTGCCTTGGTCAAGAATAAATGTCATGGTGTATAAGACAGACAAGGGACTACGTCTGCTTTGTCTGAAACAGTTTGAACTGGAATCGTTGTAAGAGGGGAATTAGAAGAGAGAAGGATAGTGCTCTGTTGAAGCAGAGCAGTGAGCTGCATTTATTTACACACCCATGTGGCTGGAAAACATTTGTTTGAGCATGAGGAAGCTAACAGATCAAACTTAGGTCTACTGTTGGTGCCCTGAACTTTCTTGCCCCATTTTGATTCCCTGCTGTTACACTGTCACTCCTAGCTACTACACTGTCACTGCTTCAAGTTTTCCACAACACTTGAACATGCAGACACAAGGCAGTTGCCACCCCACAGCTAGTCCTGAACCAACTGCAATATATAAGGGTGGGAGCATGTATTTACCTTTGTTGGATCAAGCAAGACAAGAACAGTGGATGCAGGGATGGTGAAACATGTCTAGTTTATCTCTCTCCCTCCCCCTCTCTTTTCTCTCAATTTTCTTATATTTGTTTTCTTTTTTGACAATTGTCAACTACTATGTTCTAAATTAATTGATATGGAAATAAATCCTCTGCCAAAGTGTGTTTATCCACAATGCTTGTTAATTGTTGTTAGGAAAACAAACAGACAAACAAGCAAAACCCCAAACAGGTCTAGGGAGGTTCTTCTATCCCCTAGTGAGACCATAGCTGGAATACTGTGTCAAATTTTGGGCTCCCCAATTCAAGAGAGACAGGGAACTGCAGGAGAGAGTCCAGTGGAAAGCTATGAGGATGACTGAAGGATTTGAGCATCTCTCCTTTTCTGGAAGCACCCCAAATTCCTTCCTTCTCCCCCCAAATGGGTTTGAATGGGGAGGAGAACAAGTTGCAAAAACTGCTTTCCCCTCTCTCCCTCCACCCTGCAGTCTTGAAAGGGGACACCAAAGAATGCCTTTCCGCATGTGTGCTGGCTCTTGTAGCAGCCCACGCAGGGAATTGTGCTGGTGGTTGGCTGGGTTTTCCATGCACAATGTTGTGGTGGTTTTGCCCCAGCTGGGGGGCCAAATGCCCAACAGAGCCACTCTATCACTCCCCCTCTTAAAAGGGCAGGGGAGAAGGGAAAAAAATATAACAAAGGCTGCTTATTGAATAGAAGCAATTTTAATAATAATAATAAAACAAAAGGCAACAGACCGCGTGGAAGCGAGAGCAGAGAGAGATATTAATCTCTACTTCCTATCAGATGGACGATGTTCTGGTCTTGGAAGCAGGGCTCTCTACGCTTGATGGTTACTGTTGGAGGACTGATGCCATAGACAAATCTTCCCCAAACTTCCTCCTATTACCTCCTTCTTATATTTGAGTTGACGTCATATGGTATGGAATATCCCTTTGGCCAGTCTGGATCCTCCTAGCATCTTGGGGCAGGGAGATGTTGAAAAAAAAACCCAAAACCCCCAGCCTGGGTGCTCAGCCCAGCAGTAGTCACAACACTGCTGCTTTATCAATGCTTAGCTGCAGCACCGCAAAACACAGCATTAGAGGAGAATTAACCCCAGCTCAACCCAGTTCTAACCTACTACAAGTGTAAACTGGAAAATGGACACTTTGTCCAAAAGAGCATAAATAGAGGAAGGGAAAAGGTGTGAGGGTTCCCACCTGAAAGGTACCTGCTTTTGTGAGAGTTCCCTATTTTGACAGAACCCCTGTCTGAAGAAGTTCCCATTTGGACTGCTTTGACTTTTGGACAGCTCCTACCTTTTTGCATGGTTCTTGGTTTTGCACTCTCCCTGTCTTTGGACACTCTCCTCCTCACTCCTGCACCATTCTGTGCAGTCTTGCAAGTTTGGCAAGTCCTAGGTCCATTTGAGAGACCTGCCGGCAGCAACTGGACCCAGGTGCTCTGGGACCTTACCACAGCTGTCTTCCCGACTGTTGATCTGAACGGGGAGATCTCAACAGCTTGGCTCTCCCCTGCCACTGCTGAAGACAGCTTGGCTTCCACAAATCTCTGTCTCGTGGAAACCATATTTTTGAGATATCACTAAGTTTGGGGGTCTTTACCACCTGCCTTGGTCTTTGCCATTTTGGATCTGTGATTGGATATTGCTTGCAGCCAGAATCAGCTGAGCCACAGAGAATCCAGCAAGGAATTGTTGCCAAGTGCCTATCTCATTGTTGTGAGTAAAGCTGATGTTCCCTTAATTGTCTGCTCAGCCAATTGACAGTGAGGTAAAAGCTGTGTTATAGTTTAGCCTTTTCCATTTTCTGACTTCCTAAATTTATCTAAAGCATCCTTGCAAAGATTCTTCCCAGTCAAATCGAGCCTGTAAATAAATCAAAAATTCATTCTCTATATAGTTTGCAGGCTGGGTTTTAGGGAAATAAAATAATTCTATTTTTATAATTTCTGACTGGGCCACATTAAGCCCCTGCCTTCACGACACCCCTAGAGAGAGAGATTGAGAGACCTAGGGCTGTTTAGTCTGAAGAAGAGAAGATTGAGAGGATATCTCACCAATGTGCATAAGTATCTGAGAGACGAAGGTCAAGTGGATGGGGCCAATCTCTTTTTAGTGGTCTGTGGCAATAAGAGCAATGTCTAGAAACTGGAACATAGAAGGTTTCACCTCAATATGAGGAGAAACTTCTTTAGAGTGAGGGTGACAGAACACTGAAATAAGATGCCCAGAGCAGTTGTGGAGTCTTCTTCTCTCGAGACTTCCAATGCCTGGATACATTCTTGTATGGACTAGCTTAGGTGATCCTGCTTTGGCAGGGAAGTTGGACTCAATGATCTCTGGAGATCCCTTCCCACCTCTAATGTTCTGTGATTCTGTGCTTTTCCTCAGTGTCATTGTCATGACTTTACTGATGTTGTGGTCCTGTCATGCAGGGATAGTTCTTTTCCACTTAGTGAAGTGAGATATTTAACTTTTGTATTGTTCCTGAGAGTTATTATTGTGACTCTTACTGCTGTTAAAACCCTTTTGAGCAGAGTTAGCCCTTTCAGAGTTTTACAAGGATTCACTGTCCTTGCTATCCACTGAGTGGGACACAAAACCTGGTACTTACCAGAATTCAGTCACAATAATAGGCGATCTGTTTCTCAAATAACTATTTTTTCTCATTGATTTACAGGTTGTGAAGAGCACAAACAAAATTATGGACAATTGGAAAATCTGTGTGCCCCACGTGATTGAGCAGCTTTTGTTTATTGCTTTATTTTTATTTATAAGCTTTGAGCATTTATCATGACATTAAAAAAATTGATATCTCTGCATATGCATCAATTACAGGAGCTGTAGCAGCAAATATTAAGATAAAGTTATCTTCTAAATATCTGAGAATATAAATATGCTAACAGCTCAATCTATTACAAATTACTTTCTAAAAATATTTACATTCTTGGAGAAATAGACTGTTTGTAATAAAATAATCAAACTGTATGACAACCTGTAGCTTTTTCAGGAATAATGTGCCTGAAAAGTAGATACAAACTGAAACACTGTGTAGTGCAGTTTTGTGTGGAGAAGACAATTGTGATATATGCCTGAAGAGTCTAAATTTCATTTTACATGTTAATTTATATAGGTTGCCATATACAGTAGGCTTCACTGAGTCAAAATTGAATTACCATGCTTTTATAAATAGTACCACAATCCTGATATCCATTCAGAGCTCATTTGTAAGGAGATTTTAACTTGTAGAGATTTTCTGGAAATTGTTATTGAAAAGAAGCATTAGAAAAGAAGTGAAAAATGTGATATCTGGTGATTTAAAATACAATGTAATATCTGATAAATGCAAGTGAGGAATATTATAATATACCCTTGTAATGGTTTTAGTGCCTGCTACCCCTCTGCCCTGTCTCCTGTCTCCTCTCCTTACCAGGAATAAAAACAAAAAAAGTAGTGTGAGAGTTTTCTGTTGATTTACACAGAATATTTTACTCCTTTTTTACAAGGATGTAAAATTGAGATACTTATAGAATTAGCCTATTATTATTATTAATGATAATAATACTGTAGCACATGCATACTTGCTGTTCTCAAACTGGTAGCTAAGAATAGAACATGCAGAAAAGGAGGGTAAACCAAGTGGTCATGAAATACATCTTTCATTAGGGAATGTAAAAAGGCAAAAATTCCCCTTTTATTATTTACATTTGCTTCACTATCTTTCCAGTAGGCATATAAAGTATGTAATATTTATTTTCAGCCAGCTGTAACAGAGGGTGAGTGGGTTAAAAACTATGGTAGTAATTAATGAAAGAATTAGCAGATTGTTAAGTAAAAATTAGATAACTAAAGTGTATTTCCTCTTTCCTTTTTCTTCCACTGATGTACTCAACAAGCTGACCTTAGAAGTGAAAGATATTTTTCTTGATGTACCAATAATTTGGGCAAATTTGCAATAAAACTTTGAAAGGAGTCTTGAAAAAGTTAGTAAGTTTTAGGATCTCTTGGTTCATAATTCCATATCTGAAGAATTTAACTTTTGGCAGGGGAGCTTAGTAATTTGGAAGATTACTGTAGGCAGAAGTCTGGTGTAACTGATGGAGTGAGAAGACATGTCTTTTCTTTCTTGTTAAGGACCTGCCTCAATCCATGTTTCAAATAGGACAGAGAGTGACTTTGCAAAGAAATTTGTCAGTTTTCTCGGCGTCATTGCCTGTCAGGTCCATGGATCACAAAAAATATCTCTATAGAACATGGCCTCTTACTTGATTATTATTACTCTAGAAAAGAATGTTAACATTCTAACAAAGAAAATACCAAGAATTGGTGGAGCCTGGAAATAAGGTTTCTTTCCTCTTTACCCAGTTTCATCAATGTCAGCAAGAATTGCATAACAACATTTCCGTGGCTGAGCCCATTTCTGTGTCAGATTTTTTTTTTTTCCTTTCTCATTGAGAACTTTACAAAAGTCAAGCCATATCAACCTTAATTGTCTTCTTTCTGCTGAAGTACTTTGAATTGCTAGAGAAAAGAGATACAAGCCAAAACAAAGAACTCAATATTTTAACATCACCTGAATTTTTTATAATGTAATTATTTTTTTCTTTAGTTACTTTCATTTTTCTGCTGCAATAACTTTGTGTGCTTCACTTTAATTCACTCTTTCCCCAGAATAAATTATCATAAGAAACTATAGTTCAGACTATGGCATTTTTATTCAATTTTTAAGATTTTCTCAAAAGTTTGTATTCATTAATGCAACGAAAGAAAAATCCAAAAATACATATTCTGTGTATAATATGAATATGAAAGAATATGAAACATAATCAGAACAGGATACCAAGATCAACTGCTTAATTTATTAATAAAAACAAATAACTGTATCCTGTTTAGGGAAACAAAGAAGGAAAAAAAAAAAAAACAAACCTTGAGAAAATATGCATAATCCTTATCCCATATAAGAGATCTTCCATAAAGGTCAATTTTCAGGGATGGTCATGTATATGCTCACTTTCATTTCAGCATATTGAAGTTGCTGGCAGGCATTTAAATCCACATGCTGTAAAGGACCTTCTCGCCAATTCAGTTGTAATATGAGCATTGCATTATTTATTTTGGTTAGAAATAATTCTGTTAGCTCATATGAATTACATAAAATACCCACACAAGTGGATGATTTCCTAAACATAACAGGGGGAGGAAAGACTAGAAACTGACAGAAATGTCAGAAATGTGAGTCTCTGTTTGACTGCTGTAATAAGAATAGTTAATTCTTTCACCAGTACATATGGAATTAAGCTGTAAACTACTAGGCATTTCAGTGTCATTTCTTTATAATTTTAAGGTCTCTTACTGATTCTGTTTTCTTTGTGTGTTATTATATACTGTAGGAAGTCAAGATATTGTAACAGAAACCCCTACAGCACAGGTGCAAGAGGATAGAGGAAAGATGAAGGAAGCAAAACTACATGAAGCTTTGATCTACAAAATAGATGTAGCACCTGCTACTCTCTCTAATTCCTTCTTTGATACTTTCTGGGGGATTAACCTTCCTTCCCACAGAAAAAAATCTAAGCATGAAAAATTTTTACACTCTCTTCACTACAAAAATATTGCTTTCTTCCTTAAATAACGTATTTTTGTATTGCTAATATGCAGAACAACAGTTACATCTTTAGTAAATCATCAGCGTTTAATAATACAATTATAATCCATGCATTACTGTTAATTACCAGGCTAACTAGAAAATGTAAAGCACTAAGCATCTAAGAATCATGATGAAATAAGCTGTGAGGATATTTTTTTGGGGGGCGGGGAGAGTATCACAGTCAGGTGATACTTTCAACTGCACTGTAATTCTAATTCAAAGTATTCTCACCATAAATCTCTCTAGCATTAAGTCTTACACAAAACATTTTAGTTACCATGTCTCTTTCAGCTATCCTACTAACACTGATACTTCAGTGTTAGGTTTTGTGTTTTTTTAACCTGTCATAAACCACTGAAAGAGCACTAGACAGAGAGGGGATGAGCTACAAAGAACAATGTCCTCCCAGCACTTATAAAAGCAGATAAGTATCTGGTTAGCTGCTTTTTTTTTTTTTTTTTTTTTTTTTTCCCTTTCTNTTTTTCTGAAAACACTTAATTCTGATTACATAAATAAAATTTATGTAAGTACTTTTAATATTATTCCAGTCAAAATGCTTAGTAGATTTTTAATAATCTACAAGGTCTGGTTCTCCTGCATCCTTATGCTTCCTGAATTTTCAATCCAGATAAACAAATGAAAAAGATATGACAAGTACTTGGCAATGCATCAAACCTGCTGGCATCCTAATTGTACTCTATGTACTCTATGTACTTCCTTCAACCATGTTAAAACACATGCTGACCAATATGTGTGATGAACTTTTTCTGTTTCTGCCCTTCGTTCAGAAACTGGATAAACTCTTCAAACACTAATTTTAGTAGAATAGATAACAGTGTGACAGACCTTATCTTGTGCAGGAAGTGACCAAGGATCACAAAATTCACCCCCCCAGAAAAACCAACCAACCAAACAAAACAAACAAACAAACAAAAAAGCCTGGTGAGATTTCAAGGAAACACTATTTTACTGCAATAAACTGTGTTCCAAAGTATTTCAAGCTGCATTGTCAGACTTGGCATAAAACGTACCTAAATTTGAACAAACATAAAGCTAGAAATATTACAAAAATACTAAAGTGTTCTTACATATACCTAAAAGCTGGATATGATTTTGATTTAATTTTTGTGTTCTAAAAGTGTTAATAACAAAAAAAAACCCCATTTTTATTTATCTATATTCACCTAAGAAGATGTTATGGAAGGGGTTATTATTAATTAATGTGATATGATTTTCCAAATTTAATATTTATTAATTTTCAATATCCAAAGTTTTCCACCCCCAACCACTTACTTTTAATATTAAACAATTGCAGCAGTTATAGAACGATTACATAAACAATATCTAGATCTAGAACTATCTATTAATATGCATAAACAATCCATTAAATTTAATTAACACTGGAAGATCTCTTGCAGTCAGTAGTGCCGCTTGGCCATTAGATGGAACTCAGGCCCCTTTCCACTTAGGGCAGGTTCTAGGTAATATGCAAAAGGTTAGGTTTTACTCACAACTTCTCTCGTCTTGCAGAATTATCAATAAATTGAAAGTACTGAGAACACTTGCAGGGCTAATGGCTGGTCTGGGCATTGGCTGCTGCTGCTGGCTGCAGCTGTGGCTGAGGCTTGATTCACCCCAGTCTCCACAGACTGCTGGAGGAAGAAGAGGGTGCAGAAGGTTTTCTGACCTGTTCCTGGCTTTCAAGGATCTGTGTGCCTCTAGGATTGTTCCGCTTGAGGAGATGCAGGCTGCTGTGGGTGCAGGCAGACACCTTGCAACATATCTCAGCAGATATGTATCTAACGCTGCTAATTGTATGAAAGCTATTCACATTGGTCCTGGAAAGACGGTCCCAGGGTGGGATATAGTTATATAGCTATATAATAATATTAAAAAAACATTACAGGCATGGATGCAGAAGACAGAATAATAGCAAAAATCATTGCAGAAGCATAACCATGGCAAAAGCACCCTGTGTTACCTGCTTATCTGCTTTTAGTATCAATGCCTAAGATTGATTGGACCCTTTTGGACATTAGCATAGCTAATTAGAGTGGCAGTAAGCCAAGTCTTACCATATTTGGGTAAAAGCATAGGTTTGCTTATACGATATGGGGGGAGAGCAAAGGCCCAGAATAAGCATAGCATGAGGCTAGTGCGTGCACCTTGTTTACCACAGGTTGCAAGCAGAAGAAAAACAAGTTATATAAGGCAGAGGGCTCAGATTCCATGGCACAGTTCCTTGTGTCCCTTTTCCTGACAGTTGCTTCTACCCCAAAAACAGAGGGAAGGCAAAAAACACCGTCTGGGCAAGCCAGCAAACGCACAGGCCTTTTTTGACCCATCAGGTCTACCACAACAGAAGAATTCACCATATATGTATATCTCAAACATATGCTGACAGAATGAAAAAGTATTTCAATGCTAAAAAGTGACAAACATTTATTTGCATTCTATGAACGATGCAATAGAATAACAGATGTGTTAGTTTTAAAATACTAGAAACAGTTTTACCAGTTGAAGTGTTTCAAGATAAGAATAGTGATTACTTGAAAACATTTGGAAACGTGAATTCATCTATGTTCAGCACAAGCATCAAATACTGATGGTGACAATATCAGCAGAAAAGTCAAACTGAAGTGTTTTATTTCATGAACAAATACTGCTGTAATATAGAAATAAAAATAACTGTTTAGTCTACAAGGCAATCTGTCATTTGGCAAGATCTTCAAATACCAGTTTGTCTGGAAAGTCAAGTGGTGATTTTTTTTCCAGTTTTCTGAGCCAATTGCACACTAATTTTGCTCCTACATGTGTTTTTAAATGCATAATGTATCATTCAAAAATTATTTCAAAATCTATTTCTATGTGAAGCACACTAGCAACTATGATAGTTTTCAACATCCTTCCTAAAAATGGTTCCAGTTTCAATTGTAAACCAGAAGGCTTTAGAATAAGAATAAAAAGAAAGTCTACTATGCTTTCTGGTAATAAAATAATAATAAAAAAAAAAGAAAATGTAATGAGATGCATGGATTTGCTGAACGCTATGAAACTTTATTATTTATGCCTTTGTAGTAATACTTTCCCAACAATTAAACTCATTTGCTTTAAAATACTTTACCTGGTAATGGCATCTGAAACACTAACCTCCTGTGACATATTCAAGGGAGCTTGACCCACATCTGTGTTGGGGTGTTAAGTAAAACTAATAGAAACACAAAGAAAACACTTAATTTCTGATTCACTCCCAATGATTTGGCATTTGCTTTTCTGAATTCTGACACTGAACTTGCAAACTATTATGCATATTTTATCGTTGTTGAAACCCAAACAGAATTTTTTATCTAATGTCTGTATCTCACAACAGGGCCTATGTCCTTGATTCAAGAAGACGTGTTCTAGACAGAGGCCAATAAATGAGCATCCATACCAAATAAAGTATTTTGAGAACATGACAGTTGAATAGTAAATATGCAAAACAAACCATGTATCACAAATTCTCTTACAGACAAACATTTGAGTTACCTTGTAGCAAAGAAAGAGATTAAAGTGAACTGACTTATATTTAATTAAAACATTTCATTTAATTTTTATCAAATAGTTGTTTTATGTAACAATTTAGCACTTTTTTATCTTGGTGATAAAAAAAAAAAACAAACCACAAAACACAAAAACCCCAAATAACATTAAATAACAAATTTAATTTTAAATTTACTTTTAATCTAAAACAATTGGCAGTTTCCTTTTTGTTGCATCTTGCACACTAATATATATATTTGCTACAAGTAGACATAAAAGGAGGGGAAAATAATGCTTCTGAATACAACCTTCATCTCACTAAGCAAGATTTATTCAATGCATCAATAGTTGTATCAGTCAAAATGACACAAATATTAAAGAATCAAACTTAGGAAAAATAGATGATGATTTCATCATATCAACTTTCCTGAAATTCAAAACATCCAGCAGTAACTCAGGCTAAGTATAGCTGACTTGAATTTTGGGTGATTTGGTTTTGGTTTGTTTTTTTTCCTGTGTATAGCTCACTAACTCTGAATTACTTAGATAACGCCGAATACAACAGCTTCTTATTGACACAAGAAATAGTCATTTGCATTGCAAAATAGTTTAGCATTCAGAAATTTTTTTTAAATGGCATTGTATTCTGCAACTAAGATAATTCCTTGAAGTCCTGGATAGCAATTTTTAAAAATAGAGCAGTTATTTTTTAAAACTTGATTTGTAATGATGTATCTCAGCTACAAGGAAAAAAAAATACTAGTAGTCTTGGAACTGAAGAAGAAAAGAGAAATGGTAGTATTTACTAAACTGTGTGTTAGTTAGATTGATTTTGGCAGATCTACCCTGAAGCTGAATTTGCTGCAATATGTTACTAAGGAAGTGTCAGGCTGAATTCCTTAAGAATCAACCAAGCAATTTAGAATACCTACAGCTATTTAAGTTTCCTGCCAATCTATCTTACAGACACATGTAATTGTGGTTAGGTTCTGAACGTAAAAATATTTTGAGAAAAATTTATTTACAAATTCAAAAAGGATTGCTCATTCCATAGAGGGCAAGAAAAAGTAATGTAATAGGCAGACCAAGTACAGACAGAAACGAAAAGGTCAGGGTATAACAAGAGCAGAAAATTCAAGGGCAGACAACTCAAGGGCAAGAGTGAGCAATGGTTACAAATGTTTCATCAGGGTCACAGGAGAAGACTACCTGAGACATTAACATCCTGCCAATAGTCTAAATGGAAGAGGAAGTCATGTATGTGGCTATGAATTGTTGTTGCTTTTCTTAGACAGTATTAGCCATCTGTCAACTGATATGCTGTGTGTGCTGGTTTGAACTAATTGGAGAATGTGAGTGAGAAAATTAGACTATAGGCTGAGAAATGAAAATACACTATGCCATTTCACTCACAGCTTTACTGAGAAATGTGTTGGTTTGAGCTAACTGGAGAATTTGAGTGAGATATTAGACTATTGGCTGAGAGAGAGTTAAACACATTGTGTCACTCCACCGAGTTTCACTAAGAAAGGAAAAAAAAGAAATTGTTTTAAGAAGTGTTCTCAAAATACTCAGATAGGCAGAGGGCTTCTGTCCGTTGGGCACTGCAGCTGCTTTCTCCTTTGTCTCTCGGTCTTGATGGCTAAATTCTGACTAAAATCACTAAAACTACTAACTTTTTCTCCCACCACTAATCTCTGACGGATATTCGGCTTATCTGCAGCATCAACAGGTGGTGAGATAAGGCTGGGGAAGGGGGGAAAGGTGGTAGAGAGGGGTTTGGCTAGCCTCTCTTGGGGATTTTGGTCTCCGGGAGGGGTGCAGTGTCTGTGTTACCTTTTCACTGTATATATCCATATATTTGTTATATCTTGTAAATATTTGCTTGTATATTGTGCATTGCTGTAAATATAAAGCTTCGTTTATTAACTTCCAGTGTCCTGAGTTCTAGCTGGGGTTTATAAAAGGGGGGGGAAGGGCAGGAAACTGCTAAACCATTACTTTTTTTTTTTAATTGGATTGCCCAACATGGGGCTTGAGGTTTAATTACATCTGTTTGACTGTTCATTAAATCCTGGAAGTTAAAAGTGCAGCTGATTTGGGTACTGTATTCAGTTTTTCCTTCTCTGATTTTCTGGGTTTTGCATAGATGGCTTGTGACAACAATTTGTACCTGTATTTGGAATATGGCCTGGTGGACATTTAAAAAGATGGTTTGGGATTATGGAGACTATTTTTTTCGGTTATGTAGGGGTAAATTTAACTGAATTAGCTTCCAATGTTGTTTTTGATGCTTTTAATAAATCAGGAAATATTAGTTACTCAAATGCATTGGTAAAGGTGATTATGCTGCAAAGTACTATATTGGACCCCTGTGAGAATTTCTATTCCAGGGCAACGGTGGTATATTTACGCTGTGTAATAGTTTTCCTATTAATTATGAATTTAATATTAATATCTCTACTGAGTATTAAAAAAAAAACACTGTCACTTTAAGCAGCCAAATTGACCGAGTTAGGTGAAAGAGATATAAAGAAACTGGAATGCAAACAATAGAGTCTGGCTGCATGCCTGGACATTGTTTATATAAACGTCCTGAGGTTGTTTATATTAATAAGGTGCAGCTTGAGACAGAGGCTGATAAATAACCTTCTCTAGGCAGTCCAGTATCTCAGCCTGTAAATTGTGAGTCCAGCACAGAGAATAATGTGCCACCAGGAGCCCAGGTTTCCCAAAATTCTGACCAACCACAAGCTCCATCTTCTGTTAAACTAGCCCCTGCGAAAGCCAAAGCTGCATCAAAACATGGGTCAAAAGAGGAACTGAGTGCTTCTTGCCCATCTGATTTTCCACAGGAGGAAGAGGAAGAGGAAAAGGAAAAGGAAATAGTTAGCCTCAAAGATTTAACTGATCTGCTTAGTTCTAAATACGAGGATAACGCAGGATTAGTTAAAAGCAAACATGATGGTTCTCAGGAAATTAAGAATGCTGCTAGAAGAGTTTTGTTTGGTCAGGCACCAACAGATCAGCCAGAACAAGAGGAGGAGGATGACATCCAAGGTTCTAATGATCCCTTTAGAGAGGTCAGGGAAGTTAGAAAGGAATACTCAAGGGAATCAGGAGAACCAATCCTAAGCTGGCTGGTGAGATGCCGTACTATTGGTGCAAATGCCCTACAGGTGGGAGACAAGTCTGCAAAGCAGCTAGGCCCACTTGCAAAGGAGAGTGGAGTGGACAAACACCTGGTAACCGATCTGGGTGTTGTTAGTTTGTGGACATGTCTTCTCTTGGCTGTAGGTATGAGATATACCTCCTGAGATGACTTGCAATGGGTAGCTAGGAAGTGGAACTCAGATGAGCAGGGAATTAAGCTTCTGAAGGAGTTTGCTGTGAAGGAAGTGCTTTATGGAAATCATGCTATACATGAGCCTGAAAATATCCCTCTGGGATCAGGTCTCATGAAGAAAATTATTAAGCTTGCTCCTTCATCCTATGCTAACATCCTAGCTAGCAAGTTTCTATCAAAGGGTAACAATTAAAATCTCACAGTTGGTGAATTTACTGATCAGTTAAGGGAAATTGAGGAC
>VWZI01021477.1:9172-19755 GCA_013396835.1 Psilopogon haemacephalus
ATGAAGTGGGCCTGAAAGCTAGTGCAAATCATGACCACCTCTTTATTAACTAGAAAACATTTTTAAAGACAATAGGTCATAGGAAGAATGTGAAAAGTTCCTCCAAGATTAGCTTATTCATCCATTCAACACAATCAGATTTTGCCTCTTGTTTTCTTTTATCTTTTATTTTATCCCCTTTTATTTCATTTATTTGTTGAATTCTAATTTCCTTAACAAGAAATCTGATGTTGAGGAGGAAAAAGGGGGATGTTATTCAGGCCTCCCTTCTTTGCTGCCGTCAGAAAGAAAAAAAGAAAAAAAAAAAGAACAATTTTTTTCCTCCTAAAACAGAGTATATTAGCTTTTTTATTTAATTTGCAATATTGGTAGAAGGTGATGCTTCTGACTCATAAGACAAGTATACGTGATCCAGAATGGATGCTACTGCTTAGTAGCAGTGACTGAAATACAGGCAAAGTACAGAGTATTTAAATTGGGAAAAAATTAAACTCTGGATTATTTAGCTTGGTTTTGTTGTTTTTAGCTGCTGAAGAAACACTTTTTTTTCATCTACAGCACTAGTTTTACAGTGTGCATATCTGTGTGTGTATTTACTAGTTTAGTGAGGAATACTCCTCTAAAAAACTCTAACCAAAAGGAGAAGGAAGAGGTTTTGTTGCAAAAGGATTATTATCTTGCACCAGTTTGCAGATCTTTTCATACCTAGAGAGCAAAGCAAAGCTGAGCAAGGCAGATGGAGGCACTGGCAACAGCTTCCTCAAGCCAAACTCCAGTGTATCATGTCACTATAGTGTTTTGTATTATAGCAGAACCTATGGGTCAAAATCAGATTTGAACATCACAGACTGAACAAATAATACTAAGCTGCCAGCTCCTATCCTGATTTCCATTTAGGCTACGTTGTAGCAGTCTTTAGTGAAAGGAAAGTAAATGGATAAACTGAAGGCAAAACAATACAAGCTGGGTTCACACACCAAGCAAAAACCTTTTTACCTACTTGTTTGCTATGAGCTGGCACAGTTATCTGTAACAATTTATTTGCATTACTCACAATGTTCCAAACCCTCAGCTGGCCCCTCCAGAAGATTAATATGTTGGACAAAAATTTCAGTGTACATACATATACACAACTTTTTTTTTTTTCCCCCTTCAGATTTTAACAAAGTTTGAATGAAGTAAGATTGAAATCACACTGTTCTGCAGACTCATCTTAAAAAAACCTTTAGGACGGCTACTTACTAGTGCCTTGACACCAGCCTAACCCTGGCTGTCTCACTGTAAGGTAGTATTGGTTGGTTGCACAGCACCCAGCATGACAGGAGTCACGCCAGGTGAGTGTTGGCAGTGGGGGGCATGTGTAACAAACAACTGGAAAGAAGCAGTGTTGGTTCCATGTCAAACAGCTAAGGTATGATACCCACTCTGTCTTTGCCTTCACTGGATGGCTTGGGCAAAGTAACACCACCCTGGGCATTTCTGGTCATGTTTTTCTTTCAGAATACGGTTGTTCCTACTTGGTGGGTTACATTTTAGTCAGATCTCCCTCTGAACTACATTTCATTTTTTTTATACTCTTTAGGCACAGCCCTTTGCTAGTGCTTGGTCTCTCCATGATTCTTTCAGCTGAAACTGAACGGATACATTAAATAATAATTCTGTGCTTTGAGGTGTTCCTTACAATGGCATTACGCTTTTCATGCTGCTGTTCCTAAATGTACTGCCCTATCCTATCTCTGTTTGTCTGCTTGAACAGTGAAAGCAGGCCAGTTTCACTTGCAGCTTCTCACTGAGGAGCAGATCCATTATTCTTCTTTCCAAAACAGCAGTATTCTTTTCATCATTACAATTTTTGATTCACCTCATCAACTTTCTTTCACCCTTTGTGTCATCAGAAATAGCAATAAACCTGAAATGTGTTAGTGAAGTTCAGTCCCTGTCTTGTCACACCAGAGTACTATTTAGTCTATGACATCAAAATTAGGGAAATACAGAAATTGATTTGATGCTTTTAATGATCTGGTTTTATTAAATGCCTTTCTCCACTTTTCATGTTTATGTCTCAGGTATTACAGCATAAATTTCCATTCTTTTATATATTTACCGGCTCTGAAGGCTTTCATTAAAGATACTGATGAAAGAGAAATGTGGAATTTGTGCATGGAATAGAAGAAGTGGTACACAAAACTCGCATCAAGATATTGCATGTTTATTTATTGATTATTTTGTTGTTGTTTTGATTGTGATAAGATCTTGTAAAAACCAGGGCTAATTCAGTTCTCAGGAAATTTTCTACAAATTATCTTAAGGCAAGTATGAAGCAATCATGTGTCGAAAAAATGTGCTGTAGAAACAGCTCTAGACGAGTACACTCTGTACTGTTCAGGAAGTTGTAACAAATAAATGCTTAAAATGCATCTTTGAAATATAGCAATACATAAATTCCTACTCTAAGCATAATCAACACAAGGACATTTATTGGCGTGGGTGGAAACCTTTCAGAAATAGGAAGCTTTGTTTCTTTTCCTCTTTCTTTTGTTGAGGTGAAACACAGCATTAAAAATGCAATGACGATCCAGCCTCAGCTTGGAAAATTCCAGAAAATCCTCAGCCTTGTCAATGACCTAGCAATATTTTTGCCTTGTTAAGTGTGACTGGAAAACAAAAAATTTGTCTGTGAAAAAAAAGGAAATGTCTCTTATTGCACAGAATCACAGAACTTTAGATGTTGGAAGGGACCTCTAGAGATCATTGAGTCCAACCTCCCTGCCAAGGCAGGATCCCCTAGGGTAGTTCACGCAGAAGCACATCTGGGCAGGTTTTGAATGTCTCCACAGAAGGAGACTCCACAGCCTCCCTGGGCAGCCTGTTCCAGTGCTCTGTCACCCTCACCGTAACGAAGTTTCTCCTCAGGTTGAGGTGAAACCTTCTGTGTTCCAATTTATAGCCGTTGCTCCTTGTCTCATTGCTGCTGACCGGTGAAAAGAGATTGGCCCCTTGTAGGCATTGATCTGATCACCTCCTAGTCTTGTCTTCTCTGGACTAAAGAGTCCCAGGTTTCTCAGGCTCTCAATTTCTATATTGGCAACAGATAATTCCTTTCACATTCTGAAGTGTAAAATTGCACTGTCTAATTAAAGAAGAAAAGCAAAGCAAGATGATTGTGCAATGACAGGTTCTGCAGAAGCACTGGTACTTCCAGTTACAAGGGGTGCAAATGGTTTGTCCTCACCTAACCCTAACCCTCACTGCCCTCTGGGGGCTACAGCCCTGACACCCACCTGCAATGCCAGTATGGGCAGCCAGAGCCTTTCTCCCACAGACCAGACAGCTCCTGATTATTTTTCTAGAGTAGGCTATCTCTAGCATGAAATGAGAAGGAGAGTGTGACTCTGTGTTTGGGATGTTGGCTGAGGAGGTGGAAAACATTCGATTGGCATGGAAGCATCTTCTTTGTTCTTCCCTGCAAAATCTACCCTGGCTGAAGGATGATGCCATTCATATTTCAGTGCTGTTGCTGCTGTCAAAACCGACATTCCTAGGAAACATTCAGTTTAACCAATGGTTATTTTTGGATGGAAAAAAGCTTTCCACAAAAATGTTTCCACCTGCTTTGCTGAACATTTACACACTTCTGTGCACAATCCAATCATTCTGAACGGACTGTTCACTGCAGCTGTTATTTGTGAGACCCTCACCCAGGCCTGACGCCCTGTTATCATAGTTGAGAAAAATAGTAACACAAAACTGAGAGGGATGCTATGAATTATTTGAGCCCTTCAAGCTGCCACTTATTTAAAAATCAGACCAAATAAACCCAAAGCTGCTACCAGGGACACCAAGGTTGTCAGCTAATCAAATAAAGCAGTTGTTTTTTTTTAAAAAAAATTGTCTTCAAACTTGTCAGAATTAATAATGCTGACAAACATATATGCCAGCTTTACAGGAAGAGGGAACTTCCAAAACTTACCTATTGACTTGGGGGTTTTGGGGGTCTTTTTTGTTTGTTTTGGTTTTTTGATTAAATAAAATTATAAAACAAATTCCTATCATAATTTAAAATATCACTGTCTTTGTAGCAACGGAGACCAAAGGCTACTGGTGGCTTGACTGCTCTGACAGAAGCATACCCAGCTAGTCAAGGACTCCAAATGACAAAAGAGGGCGGGAGGGGTGTCCATTTCCATTACATATCAGGTTGTCAGGAATCTTTTCTCCCACTGGAGCAGCACTTGGACTGAGTGGATCATTGACAGCTCCAAGCCAGTCAGAAGCTGGGGGCAGATGCAGGCTGACCTCCTGTTTCTTTGGCCAAGCAGAGCACAGCTCAAGAAAGGAGCCCCTGGGGCAGCAAGGAGCCTTGGCAGGGTAAGAGAAGCAATTTAGACTACTGTAAGAGCCTTTTAACAGAAGAGCTTGGTAATTACAGAAAATACATTCTGATTCAGTATTTACATTGTAAATAATTTTGGATTTGGTTTGACAAAGTTTGAACTGCAAAATGAGCTTTGCAACTATTAATCAAGAAGGCCTTTTACAAGAATGTCAGGCTGTTTTGCCGCAGTAAGACTTTTTTATTGGTAGACTCAAGTGCCAAAATAAGTAGAAATTATGCACTTATTCTTCTGGGGCAAGTATAGGCCAGTGTGTTTTCAATTCACCCTTTGAAGGCCTACCCATAAAATTACATAGGTGTATGCTCTGTCAGAAGCAACTTGCAGCAAGGGAACTCTCTATATGTTGGTCCACAGAGCAGACAGCCATTCTTTCCAGCTGCACCTCACCTGCATGGGAAAACCCAGTTTAGACAGGTTGACAATGTCACTCCTTCATTCACTATCTTTTCAGAGGCTCATCAACAAACCAGACCCTCAGCACCATCACAACCTGCGATCAATGACCAAAACTGAAATATTGTTGGAGTCGGGATGTTTGCTTAGGGTTCATTGGTGCTGGCCAGTCCTGCATTAAGACCCCTGACGGCTGCATGCTCCTCGCCTTCTCAGCACCATGTGCCTGGATCAGGGAATCACTTTGAAAGCTTTCATCTGTATCCATCCTAAGGGCTCTGTGCACCTTTTTCTGCCATATACTTTCTCTACCACATGCACCCATCCATACTCATGACATGACAGGTCTGTTTTCTTGGCAGGGTTTTATGTAATACTCTTTCTTCTGACAGCATTATACCGGAAAGCTAGGACACTGAAGCTTGTGAGTGTCCCAGTAGGAGACAATGGGGCACACCAAAAAGAAAAAAATAGTAAAACAACTCATGTAATAGTGCTCTAACATAATAATAAGCCCATATGTAAACACTTT
The DNA here is from genome assembly GCA_013396835.1 of Psilopogon haemacephalus. Taxonomy (NCBI): domain Eukaryota; kingdom Metazoa; phylum Chordata; class Aves; order Piciformes; family Megalaimidae; genus Psilopogon; species Psilopogon haemacephalus. The sequence continues at coordinate 14,495 of VWZI01021477.1, forward strand.
TGATGTGAATGTTCACAGAAAAGAAATGGTTCTTTGCCAAGGTCCTGTCTTGAAACCCTTGATTAAAGAAGTAGTCCTGTTAATTTCATATGATTACTTGCCTAAGAAGGTACAGCTCCTGTGAAGAAAGTGTGTTTCATTTTGAGTGTTTGTTTTATTAATTTTTTACAAGGGTACAGAGTAGAAAACATTTCCATTTTGTTTCTACCAAATTATTCTACCAAATAATTCTACTCTATCCAAGCCTTCACTTTAGGAGGCTAAACTTAATGGAAATGTCATTGATTTGACACTTCCTCTCTGAGAGTGATTGCTGTATGTCCCCAGGACACTGCCTCTGAAAGAATTGCATTCCACCCTTGCCTACTCACTTCCCTGAGTTCCTCCTCTGGTGCAGACATATCTGTGGTCACCTGGAAAGCTTTTGGAGAAATCTGTGCTGCTTCAGGCTAAGCTGGATATCTAGGAGCTAGAAAACAAAGCCTCCTTCAGAAGTGTTAGGCATTAGTGTTTACAGTAGTTGCAATGTAAAATAAAAATTGGAAAAGGAGCATGATAATTTCTATTTAATTTGTGGTTACAGTTCCTCATAATTTTCTGCATAAAGGCACATTTTTAAAAAGGGTCAGGCAATATTTTTTATCTGTAGAATCAGCTATAGGACTTCAATACAGGGATAGAAATAGAGAAATTAGCACCCAACCTGGCAGAGTGCCTTTGCATATCCCTATGAATTGTGTGTTTACGTCATCTGAATTCTAAATCTTTGAAAGCTGGAATCATGTGTGGATGTTGACAGTTGTTCGTACAAACCTTTGCCAACAACTGTTGCAAGATCTGCACTCAGGTGCTTAGAGCTCTCAAGCCAGACATGCCCTTTATCCACATATCTTTGACAGAAGTCATGCCTTAGAAAAAAAGTAGTGTCCTGAAATGTTGTCTTGTAGTTCAGTGAACATCAGGGATGTTACTAGCTGGTGGTAGTACATTATCCTTCCTTTGCTATCACAGAAATGCAGCATACGTCCGGTTAGAAGACACCTCAAAGATCATCCAGTTCAATCTTTGACTCAGCACTGAAGGGTCAACATTAAACCATGTCCCTAAGCACAAGGCCTACATGCTGCATAAACACCCCCAGGGACAGCAACTCCACCACTCTCTTGGGTAGACCATTCCAGTGTTTTGTAACCCTCTTTATGAAGAAGTATTTCCTAACATCCAGCCTAAACCTCTCCTGATTTCCTCTAGTTCAATCACTTCACACCAAGGAGAAGAGGCTGCCCTCCCTTCCCCCTCCTCACTCCATGCTCCCTTCAGGTAGTTGTAGAGAGTGATGAGGTCTCCTCTCAGCTTTCCCTTCCCCAGACTGAACAACCCCAGCTCCCTCAGACACTGGACCATGAGCTCCAGGCACTTCATGAGCTTCGTTGCCCTTCTCTGGACACAATGCAACACCTCAATGTCCTTCTTTTAGGGAGGGGCCCAGACCTGAACAAAATACTCGAGGTGTGGCCTCACCAGTGCTGAGTACAGGGGGATAATCACCTCCCTCTTCCTGCTGGCCACAGTGTTTCTAATGCAAGCCAGGATGCCACTGGGTTTCTTGGTCACTCCAGCACACTGCTGGCTTGTACTCAGTTACTATCAACCAATACCCTCAGGTCTTTTTCTGAGTCATGGCTTTCCAACTACACATCTCCAGGTCTGTAGCTTACTACAGGGTTGTTGTGACCCAAGTTAGAGGACCTGGCACTTGTCTTTGTTCAACTTCATACAATTAAACATGGCCCATTGATCTAACGTGTCCAGGTCCCATTATAAATCTTCCCTACCCTCTAGCAGATTGACAAGGCCACCCAGCTTGATGCCATCTGTGAACTTACTGAGAGTGTACTCAATCCTCTCATCCAGATCATTGATAAAGATATTAAAGAGGACGGCCTCAGTACTGAACCCTGGGGGACACCACTAGTGAGTGGGTGCCAGCCAGATTTGTCTCCATTCACTACCACTCTTTGCGTCCAACAAGCCAGCCACTTTTTTATCCAGTGTGGAGTGCACTTATCCAAGCCTTGTGCCATGAGTGCCGTGAATTTCTGAAGGACATTGCTGTGGGAGGCAGATTCAAAGTGTCTAACATCCAGGTAGACAGTGTCAAAGTGTCTAAAGTCCAGGTAGACGGTATCCACAGCATTTCCCTCATCTATTAAGAGGGTCACCTTCTTTTAGAAGATCAGATTAGTCAGGCAGGACCTGCCTTTCATAAAGCCATGATCAGCAACCGCTCACAGGCTGTCACCTTCTACCAGAGTCCCAGGATATCCTATTTTGAAAGCTGATGTGTTGGTTGTTGTCATTGTGGGGTTTTTTGTTTGTTTGGTTGGTGGGTTTTTATGAGAGGCAATTTATAAATGTATTTAACAGTTTATCCTAATTTAGTGATAAACAGTGTATCAGACAACTTGTTTCACTAAGTTATGAGTCTCATAACCATCTTAGTGACACCAGATAAGAAGGTAAGATTTGGTTTCTAAAGAAGATGACAAATCAAGTCTAAATTAATAGGAACAAAAGATATATTAATCCAATATTCTTTTTGCACAACTACTTTCTGTAATTGCTAGGGTTTTGTTTCACGCACTTTCTATGGTGCATGGTGAATACTGTCAAAGACGCAATGACAGAGAGTGAGGAACTCTTACAGAGCACATAATAGTGCCATATTTTTATATATACACCAGGCACATAATTTACTGAATGCAGATTTTTAGATTAAAATGCAAGTTTGGGTGTTTAAGGCACTGTAATGAAAAAAGCCCCTCAAGGTAAGTAGAAGGCTCATTTTTAATTATAGCTTTATTATAACAGGTTTATTAAAATAATTTAATAATTTTCAGCAAAATTAATTTCCTTCCAAGAAGAAAACAGAAAGAAATTCAGAAATTATTCAGAAATGATGCATAGATAGCCAACAGTGGTTACATTTAATCTGTAATCATTGCATCTAATGAACCCAGTCGCAAAGCTGAGTAGCTTTTTTAATGTATCCTTGTCCTACTGGAGTCAGTCTGAATTAAAAGCACACTGCAAAGAAGGAACTAGCTGTTTAATCAGCTGTTAAGACAGTAGTGTTTTTAACTTATTACTACTTAAAGCTGCTACATAATGACAAAATCATATCTGTCAGTGATGATAACGACTTGGTATCAAGGACTGAGATACCTGTCTTACCGCCGAGTATCCAAATAGCAACTAATTTCTCTTAATTGCAAGTTAAATTTTCTTCAGTACTGATTTATCCTAGCTAATTTAAAAAAAAACCCCAAAACAACAAAATAAACAAAAAGGATGGAACAAATGTTTGAATGAGTGACTCTCACAAACAAACACTGGGGGAATCTATTAGTGTAACATTGTTAAATGATTTGAGTAGCAAAGCAGCTTGGAAAACAGAGGAAGAGAATCAGAAAATTTGAAAATGCTGTAAGCTTTAAATAAAACATAAAAACGTTGTGTGTGGGGAGAGGACCATTACACATAAGCCAGTGTTTGATATGTGGCATATAATTACAGGAAGTTTGTAGAAGGTGCCGTGATACCTGTCAATTATCAGCAGGCACAAAATGCAGATAACATACATAATTCATCAGCATACTGCTCTTTGTTGTTAAGACGACTGATTTAGTTCCCTAACATAACTGCTTATTCAAAACAAGACATTTAAATTCAAATGAAATACTGTTACCTCTTCAAAGTGTGCTCCATTATTATACCGATCCATATATACATGCATCACTGAATGTTACCAAGGCACACTACAACTACACAAATTTATACGTGTGCACAAATCTGTTGTATTATGAGGAACAAAAGAAGTGTTACCGGTGTTAGTCACCCCTTACACTCTTGCATGAGAGAATCTGTTATCCAGCTCTTACTTTTAAAAATAATAAGGGGGGAAAAGTAACAATTACAATTGTTTTTATGTTCTTATCATATTTCTTGTTTATTCTGCTAGTCTTATTCAGAATATTTCCATAATTCAAATAAATAAAATTTATTTTGAAAATTGTACACTGCTCATGCAGCTTTCTCTCTTTCCTGCTGTAGTCTTTAATTGGGCCTGATTGAAGTAAGATGGGCCTTAAAAAAATCATCTATCTAGACAAGGGCTAGCAGTAAGTACTGATCAGATATTGTGTGTGGGATTGTCATGGGGACTTTTTGGGTAGAATGCTTGCATTTAAAGCAAAGAAAGGTAAAACTCCAACATATACTGAGTTTTAAAAAGCCCAGTAGAAATATGGAGATTCTGGTAATAATGAGTATCCATTCATTGATTACGAAGAGACAGAAAACAGTTCTGTGTTTAGAAAGATTTGAAATACAATAGCATTTTGTGTACAGTACAAAAAAAAAAAAAAAAAAAGGGNTTAACTACTTTTATATACTATTTCAAAATATGAGAAGACATATTGTGAAATCAAAAGTGTATCAAAGAAAGGCTGTCACAGCTCAAGTTCACTCCCACAAGATCAGAGCTTTTGTATAAAGAAGATTTCTACGAAGTTTGATTTTTTATCAGTGATGAGCAAGTTCACAGCCATATATAAGGAAGCTATGAATGTTCTCATTGTGTACAAAGGTTCATATTATTGTATCAAAGCTGCCACTCTCTGATGGATGCATTTCCTTAATGAAGGGGTTATCTACATTTTCCTGTGCTGATTCTGATTCTGGATAAGCGGACATGCTGTTCAGCTAGAGTACACCACATTCTGTGTTTTTACTAAATAAACACAAAATCCTTCTAAGAGGCAAATTGCTCTTATTCAGAAAACTATTTTCTTAGGAAGAATAACAAGATCTAGTAAAATGTAGAGACACATGACATGGAAGTGATCAGAAGAGGGGAAGACAGGTAGGAAAATGGGCAAGGGATTTGTTCTCTCCTCTTGGACTGCAGTTAACCAAAGACCCTCACTGGCAGCTTGGCAGTAGCCCTTTCTAAGCTTCTCTGTTTTCATTACTGGCCCAAATGAAGCCTTGAAGAAGAACAAAGTATCTCAGGGCTACAGGAAAAAAACTACCACTTCAGCTTAGTAAAACCTTTTGGGCTAAATTTCCACAAGGCTGTTGATGGTAATGGCAAAATAAGATTGCAAAATGCAATTGATTATAGCCCAGTTTATCCATAGAATCATAGAATGGTTTAGGTTGGAAGAGACCTCAAAGATCATCCACTTCCAACCCCCCGC
>VWZI01021477.1:20319-38488 GCA_013396835.1 Psilopogon haemacephalus
CCCAGGTGCAGGACCTTACACTTGGCCTTGTTAAATTTCATGAGGTTAGCCTGGGCCCACCTCTCCAGCCTGTCCAGGTCCCTCTGGATGGATCCCTGCCCTCCAGCAAGTCAACTGTGCCACACAGCTTGGTGTCATCTGCAAACTTGCTGAGGGTGCACTCGATTCCTCTGTCCATGTCACTGACAAAGATGTTCAACAGCACTGGTCCCAGCACTGACCCCTGAGGGACGCCACTTGTCACTGGTCTCCAGGTGGACATTGTGCCCTTGATCACCACTCTGTGTGTGTGACCATCCAGCCAATTCCTTATCCAGTGAGTTGTCCACCCATCAAGTCCATGTTTTTCCAGCTTGGTGACCAGGATGTCATGTGGGACAGAGTCAAAGGCCTTTCTTAGATCCAGGTAGATGACATCAGTTGCCCTTCCTTTGTCCACTGCTGCTGTGAGTTCATCATAGAAAGCCGCCAATCCAGTCTTTTAAAAAGCAGGACAGGCTGCAAAATAAACTTTGCAGGAAGAGTTCAGGCTGACACTTCTTGCCTCTGAAGATTCCCCCAGAGCCCAAGTACTTTGCTCTGCAGCTGCCAAGCTGCTTATCTTTGCTGTATGGGTTCTGAAGCCAGCTGATAACTCAGTGGCTGGGGAGTCCTTTGTCTAGACCTGAGGAAGAGTTGCAGGTACTGCATCTTGTTTTATATTTTATCATCCAAACTCATCTTTGACATAAGATGCTGTTTGTTTTAGCAAATGCAAACCTTGATATCCATAATTGAGATCAGATTTTGGATATGGTGCTTTGGTTAGCTGCAAATAAATTCAAATCAATTTGTCAGCATGTAAAATAATACAAAGCATTGCCATATTTGTGTCCAACACAAAACATACACTACTTATCTATATGAGCACTGAAAAAGGTAAGAACATATTTACATGCACACAGAATAAAGAACCATTTCAGGTAAGCAGGTAAAGCTGTACTCAAATATATGTGCTGCATAAACAAAATATTTATTGTAGTCACAAATAATCTGTACACCCTAAATGTAAAAGTGACTATACTACTGATTATTTCCCCTGAGTAGACATAAAGCAGTGCCAAAGGGCAGAACATTACCAGACTAGTTCAACCACACCTCAGGCTTCCTGCAGGCTCACTGGGATGATGATCGCCACACATTTATTTGTCTTCATTGCCCTTTCTCTCACCCTTGATGATTACTTCACACACACAGCTGCTATGTGGGAACAAGATGGCAGGAAGGTGAGGAATGTAAGAGCTGGAAAACCAACAGAGCTTGGGATGCACACAATACAGAGAATATTGTCCTCTGTAGTAAGATGCAGTCAAGTCACCTAAATATGTGGACAGTGGTAAAAACAAGTGAAGAAGCTAAGAAAAGGAAGGAAAAGAGAAGTCTGAGGAAGTCCTCACTGAAGTTTTTTTCACCAATCCATACACAAGAATGCTTTCTGTGCTTGATAGTGTTTTGTTTACCTAGGATCAATAGGGTAACTTCTGTCATGCTTCTGTTTGCACCTAAAAAAGCCTTCCCAAAGGTAAGTATGTTCCTTTCATATGTACTAGGCTCTGCTAGGTGGTGCAGCTACAGACATTATTCAAAGCAACTAATGCAGGATCCCCTTAACAAGTCCCATGACTGTAGTATAGCCTGACACATAACCTGTAGTATAGCCTGACACATATTGCCAAAATACTTCTCCCAGTTTGGGCTTGTAAATATTTTGTTTCTTTATACGGGTAGGTTGTAACTTATTTTGTTTACAGACATTTTGCCAAAAAATTTGACAATGGGGGAAAAAGTAAAAATATTTCCCCTGCTCTCCCCACAAAACTGGAAGAGTTAGACCTCTGTACTAGTTAAAGTATGTAGTAGTGTACCAAACAAAAAGATGATGCTGAGGAAACAGGAAGTTGATAGCCCTAGATACATAAAATATGACCTTGGGGTACCAGGAAAATAAGTCTCTGCAAGTCCAGCATTCTGTCATTTATCAATGCTTCTACTCATGCACACTGCGAACAGTTACTTTTAGGTCTGTATGAATGTAAAACCCTTGCAAGATATAAAGACAATCAGACCAGTCATTTCTGAGGAAAAATTTGGAATAAAACTTTATTATTTTTCTTGCCGATTTACTAAGGATGGTTTTGGAGCAAGCACAGGAACTTTGGTCATTCACTAAAAGTGTACCTACTGAGTAGTAGTCACGGAGTGTGCCTGAACCAGTACTGAACATGATTTATACAAAAGGTGGAGTTAATAGCTTTGCCCTGTTGTTACTAAAGAAAGAACACAACTGTATACAAATTTTAAAGTAATAGAGGAAATTCCATGGTTGATGGCACAAACAGTTCTTTACAGGCAAGACTGCATAATATACTCCAGTCATACAAAAATGATGATTTGTTCTGTGTGGAGAGTTAAATAAATAAATGTAAATATAGGCACATTTTCTTCAAACACACACTGGTAGGCATTTTATTTACACTATCACATTGTGGAATAGGTGTCATGGTTTAATCCCAGCTGCCTCTCATTCCCCTCTCGATTGGAGTAGGGGAAAGAATCTGAGGGGTAAAAGTGAGAAAACTTGTAGGTTGAGCTAAAATAGTTTAATAGCTAAAATAAAAAGTGCACACTCAAGCAATGCAAAATGAGACATTCATTCACTGCTTCCCATGGGCAGGGAGGGTTCAGCCATCTCAAGGAAACCAGGGCTCCACCACATGTGATGGTTACTTGTGAATAAAAACACCATCACCCTGAACAGTCTTTCTTCCTCCTTGTTCCCCCAGCTTAATACATGAGCATCACATAATACAGTATGGACTATCCTTTTGGTCAGCTGCGGTCAGCTACCCCAGCAGTGTTTCCTCTCAGCTACTTGTGCATCGCCAGCCTGCTTGGTGGAGTGAGAAGCAGAAAAGGCCTTGCACTACTTAGCAATAGCTAAAATGTTACTATGTTATCAACACTCTTTTTGGCACAGACTCGAAACATTAGTAGCTATTGTAAAGAAAATTAACTCTGTTCCAGCCAAAATCAGCACAATAGGTCAGAGACCATGTTTTCTGTCAAACACTCTACTAATAGTATTCTTTCCACATTCTGGATGCAAATGTTTGATATTTGTGCCATCTCATATTCTTTACAAGTTCAGATTGATACCAAACATCAAGCATTGTTCCTATGGGTTTCAAGATAAATACAGAAATCAAATCTAAAATATACTGAAGTGACCAGTGTAAGTAACTGCTCTAAAATACTGCATATATATAATATATCTAATGTTCATTGTCAGTAAAAAGATATGACTAGCTTCTAGAAGGGTCAAACTCACAGGCTTTGCTAAGGAAATGTTGCTGTCAATGACTATAGCAGTTACTGTTCAATTTTCATTTTTTTATAAAATGTAGACTACAATCTCTGTTATTCAGATGCAGAACAAAGGACTGAAATTCTTCAATGTGCATGGTGTGTTTTCAGCTGAGTAACAGGTTTTTAAGATAGGTAAACTTAGACTAGGCAGTTACAATTTCTCCTATTTGTTAAGGTAGCAGCTGCTTTTTATTACAGAGTTTTCAAATATAGAACCTCAGATGGTATAAATTATCAAATCCATTGAAGTAAATTGAACGATGATAATTTGCAACAGATGAGAATCACGGCTATCACTGGAGATAGGAGTCTTAAATAAGAAATTCTGCCTAGTGGATGTAGCAGGAAGTCTGGAAAATCATTTGATGTGATTGTGTCAGTCAGTCTGTATGTTAAAAGCAAGCTGTGATTGTCTGAGGAATGGATGCCAGTTTGTGGATATGATTGAACTGTAATTTAAAGCACTTTATCTATGGAGCTGTAACAGCCTTTGAGTATGTTAGCCAGGAATACCTTCAGCCGGAAAGATTGTATCCTACTGCTACAATCAACTGACCATTCTCATAACATTTGGACGTAAGCTGCTTCTCATCCAAAGTCTAAAACACTGGGGCTTTTTTCCTGAAGAACATCTCATTCAATGCAAAGAAAGAGAAAAAATGGAGAAAGGGGGATTGAGAATATTTTGCCACCTTTCCCAACAGCCACGGATCAAAATTTATTTCTTCAGATGCCCATGAAAAAGATCTCTCCACGTGACTTTGTTGCAAGACAAACAATAGCAACTGAGACACAAGACTCTAGAAGTGGGTAAAAATCAGCATGGAGGCATGGAGTACTAAGCTGATGTCTCACATCAGTTGTACTTGGGACTGTCTTGGCTCAGTGAGAGTTGCTAGTGTGGTAGTGTGGAATATTCTAGTAAGAGACATTTGGTACAGAATATAAATGAGAAGAGCATTGGTTGTGAAAGAGTAACAATAATAACGTCTATATCATTCATTGGTTTGTTAAGAGGTATAAAAAGCCAATGTATAAACAATTTGTTCTTCCTGGCTTTTAGGTACTGGATCTGTTCCCTGGTCCTTTGCTTCTCTCTAATCCCTTCCACTAACCTTGGCTGACCAGATGTAAACTTTGCTGGTTGTTTTTTAACTGAGGAGAGAGAGGGTGGTGTCGGCTCCTTCTGGACTTTCTTTGCCCGGGGGGAAGATAGGATTTCTGTATCATTTCTAAATAGCACAGAATTGTAAATACACATAAATATGTTGTTTATATACGCTTGTAAATTTAGCTTTGTTGTAAATATAGCTTTATCTTTCTGTCTGAGCTGCTCTGGTAAATTTTAATTGGGGGGTGGAGTGATATAAGTTCCCAACCCACCATAGATAGGCAAAGTCTTTACTAAGGAGGGGATACATAAAGATCTAAAGTTAAAGATGAGATGGTTCTTAAAAGCAATTAATCTAAATCTGGACTTCTTAAGGCATTGAAACACAAGATCAGCCTCCTGAGAGGTTCAGGTGCATGACATGAAAACTGGTGCTCTGTTGGCTAGTAGATTTTCAGAGTGGTTAAAGTATCACAGAACAGCTATCTGATACAAAAATACATGAGGAAGGAGTGACACACATACTGATCCTCAGTGACTGATGACTAGTGAAACTACAAAGAATATGCAAGGCAGTCAAATGAGAACTAAAAGAGAAGACTCTTCCAACAAAAGAATAAAGAATCTGTGCAGTAATAAAACACCCTTTGGGACATTAATGAAAAACTGTTTTAATCTTAAATAGAGCCTAAGCCCTGGAGTTGCTGATGCAAAGGGCAGCAGTTGACACAGCTCCCTCCTGCCCAGTGCTGTGATGCTGAGGTGACAAATCCTATCCACTAATTCCTCAATACTTCTCTAGGTCTTCTGTTTCTTGATTTCTTGAGCTGTATTAGCAATTTTATATGCAGTTTATTAGCTAACCTTCAATACTGGACAAGAAAACACAGAGTCCATTGCGATGCTCCCCTTTCTCTCTCTCCCTCCCCCCCGCCCCCCCCNGGATTGCTATCAAGCATATGCTTGGAAGAACCTTAAATAAAAAAACTGGTCATTGGTCATAAAAAAAAAAAAGAAAAAAAAAATTAAAAATAATAATTTTTTTAAAAAGTGGCAACAGGGATATAAATACCCAGTTCTTCCTGGGAACACTTGGAATGCTGATCTCACTGCACCATTCTCCTCAACTTATTTTAAATTTCTTGTGTAATTATACTGTTTTCAGGTTCTTTTCACTGCACAGAGGTTCCTTTTGTGTAAGTTCATATTCAGGTCGAGTTCAGAGAGGCTTCATAGCCATCAGAGACAAGACACTGCACTTCTGTCAATGTGGTTTTCCCCTAAGCTGCAAGAAGGCTGAAGTAGCCATTGTAAGAGATATTTGCATTTTTTTAATGCAGAAATTAACTTTTCAGCCAAGTAAGGGCATCATTTTATTTTCTGTGCAGGTTTGCTATAAATAATGATCAGCTAAGGTTACAACTACACTTTTTATGTAAAGGGCTAAGTATCACTTTACAAACAAGAGCCTAAATACAAGTTGTAAGTTTTCAAAGCTATAAACCAAACTGTCAATATGGACATACTCTTGGAGCATCTAAAATCATAGAGGCATACAAGAACTAATACATGAGCTAATTCTGTTAATTTAACACAGTATTCCACCTTCTGTATATTACCACAAGCTGACATAGTAGCACAGAATCACACACAGAGAATTAATTAACAAGACTGTAGCTCAGAAACCAGAATAAAAAAAGAAGTGCTAAAATTCCATATGTGGCTGTCTGTGCCCTGTGTGCATCTCAGAGCAGGCTTTTATGAAGTCTGGATCCCTTGCCACACTATATCTTTTACTGACAACTATCTCTTAAAACTGCTGTAACTGCTCTGAAATTCCACTACAAATGCCAACATTCACAGACACAAATCATGAGGTAAGCCCATAGCAGAACTGAATGAAGAACCAAAGCCACCCATCAGACACGTGGCTAGAGTATTCACTGTGGCCATCTGGGCTGATTCGTTTTCCATGGAAGTGCCTAAAATTTCCTGAATTACTGCTTAGTTCAGGTAGAATACATCTTTTAAGAAAGAAATCTCTTGGGGTTGAAACCCTAGAGATGGAAAACCAATTATAATTTTCTTTAAACTGTTTCAGTAATTAACTTTTCATTATTTACGGGTGGGGGGAACAAATCAAATTGATTCTATTTTGATTTTGTTCAGCTTTAACATTCAGCAATAAGATCCCATTATGTCTTCGTCAGGTAGATGGAAAAGCCAGGTAGTAAGTCTTAATTTCATTAAAGATACTTTTGGACTGCAACTAATACACTTAAATCACACTACATTAATCAATGACTCTTCTTGCTCTTCTCTCAACCTTTTCTACCAACAGCCTACTTGAATCCTAAACTGGAAAAAGCAAATCAGCAAAAAAAGTTTTACTCCCAAGCATGTAACTACTACTCTCTTTATAGTCCTCAGTGATTTCTCTTTGTGCAGCTAAGAATTACATGAGGTGTTTTGATCACAGCACCATCTTTAAGTTCATCCATTATTTCTCCATCAATCTCTCTGCACCTCTTCATTCCTCCTCCAAATAAGAACAGAACAAAAACCTCAGACTTGTCAGTTCTTATTACATCCCTAGTATTTCAGGTCATCTGTCAATATCATTAATAATTTTGGACAACACTTAATGTAATTTAAAGCAAACATTAAGTAATGCATGGCCAAAAGCAATTCTTAAAGTAATCCTAATATGAATATACTTGCTTAGTGAGAAGTCCCCACTTACTGTTTTGGTTTTGGCTGTCCTTTAACCAATATGCTATTATTTAAGAGCAATACTGAGCAAAGTAGCATGACATATAAAAAGTGTCATACAGTGGCAAGTCAAAATGTTTGGAAGAATTCCAACTATTATAGAAATTCTATTCTTATGTAAAAATTACTTTTAAAAAAATCAACTGTGCTGTTTAATAAACTGTGACCTGATCTGTTTTTCTTATACCCTTATTGACCAACATCTGTTCTACTGATTTCCTTTAATAGCTTAGGTAACAGTTATATATTTTTCTTCCTATATGGATACCAGCCATCTAACCATCTAGACCATCCTTACCCTTTGCACGGCCAGTAGTTTTGTCAAATCCTCTAGAATGTCTTTTCTCATTTGAAATTTATTGAAAACAAAGAGTAGCAAGGCAGACAGCTGTTTCGTTAGTTTGAGTATAAACACTGAATTAAGGCTACTGAATGAAGGACTGTGTTACTTTACACTTAGCTTTGGCTAACACACTCCTAATTTACTTCTGGAATAGGATATATTTTTCTCACCTTGAAAAGTGAGAGAAGTCTGGGGCTTGCCTTTATGCTTGAAATGTAGACAAAAAAAATCAGTCTTTCATGTTTTACTAGCAAAATCTCCATAATTTCTGTATATCCATATGCCCGTCTTCAGACTAGCATAACTCTCCCTAAATGTACCACTTCTAACTGTGATGGCAGCCAGGGACATGAATGAGGTCACTCTTTGCAAATGTAACTGCCATTTACAGTGCTGACATCACAGGAAGTATTCACTATACATAAAATATTCCATCAGACTGGATGACATGTTATGCCCAGATGATGTGTTGAGGCAATAAAGAGCAGCCATTGTTCTGAGCATTTCTTGAAAGGGTAGAGTCATCCTAAAATGTAGCCAACTTTCGAGAGTTAGTTAAAAGCAGTTCTGTGTTTTCCTACACATCTCCCAAATGACTTGTGAAGCTTATTTACAGACGCATGTCTTTCCTGCTATGTGACAGACGTACACAAAAGCAGTGACTGACAAACAAAACCAGAGAATTTAGATACAGGTAAAAATGCAGGTAGAGTAAACAGGGAATTATTTTGGTTCAGCATTACTTGCAACAGCTGGTATGAGTGAATGAGAAAGTGTAGTTATGCTAACTGCTCTTTTCAGAAAGATGTGACCTATGGAGAGACATGAAGAAACAAGCTGTAATTCATCCTACCTTTATTCTACCAGACCACAACTTCCCCTATAAAAGACTTCTGCAAGAAAATCACAATATGCAACAACAAAGTGTTTATTAGACTAAGTTTATCAACAGTTTGTACCTGGGGTAGCAGAGAACTCATTGAGCTCTACAATTTCCTTTGATATTCCCCTTCTTGTGCCATTATGCTTTCACTCTTTAGGGCAAGATCTATACAAATTATAACACAATACAGGCGCTGAGATAGTGTAAGCCAAAGTAGTGAATTTTGCATCATTTTCACTCTGCAGATGCTGAAATATATTCTCATCCAGACTGTAGCCTGAAACGTTATTTTTCAGTCTTCAGGCTGCTTTCAAACAGCTGCCTTCTGAATGCTAATTTCATTCCCGTGCTGGCAGATCCATATAGAGCATGTCACAAATGTTGCCATGGTTATATTCTCCATTTAGTAAACAGTATGAAATAAACCAACACTCAACAGCAATAATGCAACTTAGATCAATCCCCAAGTACTCTTAAGGTGGTTCCTTTTCATTCACACTTCTTAAAATCTGAGTAAGGAGAGACTGCAGTTTCATTTCCAAGTTGTCTGTATAGAGGACACTATCCCTTCAAAGAAGTATTCAAATTTAGCAAGAATATGTTTTCATTACCTGGATCATCACTGTACACAAGGCAAGAGATTCTGAGCAAAGGGGAAAGGTAGTCTTCTTCCCCTTAGCAGACGTGATAAATGCAACTCATGAGTATGTGGATGAGATTGTTACCACAACATCAATTATTGGAAGAAGAAATTGCAACTTCTGCAAATCCAGAACTATTTTAGGAGGATTTTTCTTACACTAGAATTGGTTCAGGTTGGGTCTTATTTTGCTGGCAGTAAATGCAGGGTGGAGCAGGCAAGAGACCGAGTTTATACATTCCTCCTTCAAATCTTGCTCACACTAGTTCTGTCCTTCCTCTTCCTTGGTTCTTCTATTCCTAACTCATACCTTAGTGACTTTTGATTTTCTTTTTTAAAGGAAACAATCTCTAGCTTTTCTAGTGAAGTTCAAAATCTCCTATTCAACTGGAGCCAGTAAACTAAAAATTAAAAAAAACCAAAAAAACCAAAGCACCTTTATATTTGCAGAATTAGACTGAGAGATCACAGTAGGTTCTCAACTGACTCCGTATTGGTTGTCCAACTGTGTATATGGCTATATGGAGAACTCTGGTGCCTGCACTGTCGTTCTGAGTGCAGTCAAAATCATGCTCAATCCGCTGCTGCTGCTGCTGAAAATTGCTGAAATCATAGAACAAGGTGATTTTCATGCTGTTTGCAAAAAAGCCTGAGAAGAGCACATCAAATTTACTAACTGAGAAGCAGTTTTGAGTTAGGGTACTGGAAAGGTTCTTCTCTCTTCTCAGACTGAGGAAGCAGTAGTACATCATTGAACCTTCATTAAAACTGGATGACTTTAGAGGCTTTGTACAGACCTGTCCCTGCCCAGAGGCTCCATTTTTTGGAACCACTAAACCCATGTACCTTACATGAACATGCCAGAATAGATTTCTACTCCTTCTGCACAAGGACCACAACATCCACAGGATGAATGATGATCATGTCTGCCTAAACTTCCAGTTGCAGTATCTGACACTATCTCCTGGAGCATTCAAGCAACACAGTACCTGTATCTACTCCCTCTGAAGGACAGTAGTACAGTGTCTAGCAATAAGACAGCTATCCCATGAGTCTTGCTTAATCTTTGAAGCAAAGAAGCATGGATATGTATTAAATATGAAGGGGTTCCTTTCTTTTCAGTAGCAGAAATGCCAAATACTTGCAACTCCTAATATCCCCCCCCCCAGAAGGTGCTCAAACCACGAACCTTTCACAAATACAAGAGTACATAGCGTCACTGTTAACGCAGGTGGTGGAGTGCAGCAGATTTATATCTCTCAGCTCATTTTAATCCTTGGGCACAATGGAGGAAAAAGAAGAGGGTTCTCCCCTTCTGTTTACAGCAACTTAAGAAATTAGATGCTGTGTAGTGACAGACCTTGCTCCAAGATAGGGTGTCCAGTGAATCTTTGAAGCTACTGATATAGAAGGAAGTATTGGTTTTGCTGGCAAACTTTTATTACAGAGCTCTAACTGTAGTTTACCTCTATCTTATGAATTTGATTACAAGGCTTAACTTGGGATATTAATGCTGGTACAATGTCCGAGACTGCAGAACAGGAAGAAGGCAAGCAGATAGAAATTTTATGGGGCATTAGCTGGGATAGAGCAGTACAGTACACAATAAACTTGACGTACCAAAATATGGTCTAAGAAAGATGTGAAAGAGAAATGAAACAGGCAAATAGACAACGAATATACTTACAGGGTATAAAGGTGAAGGTATATCAACACCACCCAAGATAAACTGCAGTAATCTGTGTTTAGCTATGAAAACTGACTGTTCCAAACAGATAGTGTTCCACAGCTCAGTCACTTGGTGTTGCATGGTTAACTTGGTAAAACTAGAACACCTGAGTGTAACCTGCACTTAGGCTACAGAATTTCAAACACATTCTAAAGCCCTGGGACAAATGCACAAGTTTGACTTACTTAAACCCAAGCAGCAAAAGTACACTTTGCTTAAGGGTAGAGTTGGCACTAAATACTGCTATACAGATAAAAATAGATGACAATGTTTGGGTAGGGGGGAAAAAAAAGTGAGAACCATTCCTCAATTAGTCCTTAGTACATAGTCCTCTTTGACCAAATGAAGCTTAACCAGATGGCACAACATAATTTTTCTGCCATACATAAAAAATCCTTGGTCTCTAGTTTCATAGGGTGTTGGAATTATACACAAACTGTTCTATTTAGAGCATGTAAATTTAAACATCTTTGGTACAACCCAATAAAAAGTGTTGTAAATCCAGACTGGGTGTTTCAAGCCCAGCAGAGCTAGAGGAAGGTTAACAATATTGTTCAAATAATTGTAAACTGAAAACTTAAGCACCCATAAGAACTAAATTTTAAATGGACTGTAAAGGAAAAAAATCTTAAATTTCAGTTCAGTTTGCCTATTTTGCTAAACACAGTTATTTGCAAACAAGTCAGACATCGTGCCTAAGCTTTTAAAAAGAATGCGAGTTATTTTTACAGCAATCATTTAAGTGCTGCTTAGCTGTCTGTGCCTCTTGTCTGCCTCCACACTTTCTCTAGGTCCTTAGATATAATTTGTATTGATGGAGAAGTTCACAGAAGACCAGCAAAAATCTGAAGCAAGTCGCTGGGCAGTTAGCTATGCTTTTGTCTTCCTTGCACTCCTGTCTTGGCTGTGCTAGTGGAGACAAGGAGGCACCAGCACAGCAAGGGTCCAACTGATATGTACCATATCTTTATAACACCAGGCAGATGCTTTGGTTTTTTTGTCTTTATTTAAGCTGTTCCTTTGCAAGCACGGCTCTTTTGCCATCATGAAGAAACCTTGACTCAGATAATTGAAACAGGAGAAAAAGGGATTTTGCTTTTGATTATTTTGTGTCTTAACAAAAAAAAAAAAGTTGTTGTTGAGTTTGTGGAGTTTGGGGGGGCTGGGGTGGGGTTTGGATTTTGTTTGTTTGTTCTGTGTTCGTTTGGTTTGGTTTGGGTTTTTCTGGGGAGTGTGCGAGTGCACACATGGTTTTGTTTGTTTAACACAATTTTTAAAGCCATTCTACCAGCATTTGAAATCCTGGAAAATGCACTTCTGAGAATTTCAGTATATGGTGCTCCTCTTTCTTTGCCACAGGCCATATATAATATGTAATATCCTGATATTGAGGGCTGAGGTTTGCATGCCCTTCTCCATGCAAAGTTTCTACCCAAGAATTATTAACATTGCCTGCTACAGCAAGGTAGTTATTTGGTTTAATGCAACGAACTAAAGTAACGTAAAATTTAAAGTGAGGAAGCCTGAAAGGATAAAAAAAATGTTTCTTAGCATAGGTTGCTTATCTACAAGAAGCTAGACCAATAATGTTTCCTTTTAGACCATCAGTTCATTTTACTTCCTGTACATTGCACGTGCTGAGCTGCTCTTATAGCTGCTTGAGGATCACCTGTTGTCATTCTGCATCTGATTAATTTCTGAACTGGCCTATACATTTTTGTTGCAGGATGTCTGACTAGAAGAGAATAAAACTTTGAGGAATCTTCATTTGAATCTTCGTTTTTAAAACCATTTTTCCACAATGAAGAGTGTATTTGCAGTAAAGAAACAGGCCACTCAAAGCTTTCATCAAATTTAATTTTAATATGAAAAATTTACAGTCCTTTAAAAACAGTTTATAAAAGCCTGTGAGGGCAATAACATTTTTTACTTTGTCCATGATTTCTGCAACTCAGATCTACAGAAGATCACAACAAAACCAGAGGGAATTTCTGTTGTTGACTTTTTTGAGAATGGTTAAGTGAATAAATCAAAACACCGAAGACAGGTGAGAAACCTTATTGCTCCATTTCAGGACTTTGAAATTCTGAACCCTCTAAATCAGTTCAATGTGTTTAATTTTAATAATTCACTTACACATCTTACTTGTAACAGTTAGGCTTTTATCCCTAGTAACTCTGTAGAGAACTAACTGTCCCAACAGATATCCCAACACAAAGCTCCTTATAAGGAAGAAATAATTCATTCCCAGGGTCTCTTCTCAATAAATGTAAACTGAACGTGCTTGTTCCTTAAGGAAATACATGGTAGCATTAATTCACACAGCTTGGGGACTACAAGATACACAATGCCCTCACCTTCAGTCCATCTGTAATGACTTCATACATCAAGTATAAAGCCACAAAAAGGCCAAGGACTCTGCAACGAATGTCAAGTGGATTCAGTTCAAATTAAGATGTTCGTCTCTTTTAATTATTCTATGATACTGGCAGAGCATGCTTAGTATTTTAAGTATATTTTCCTAAATGTTTTTAGATTCCAGCCTCTGACTTCACTTTTGGAATCATCGTGGAATTTAATTAGACTAAAAAGCTACACTTTGAAAGGGCTCTTTCAGAGCTGCTGGTTTATTTTCACTTTAACAGAGAGACTCCGAAGAGTTAGCAATATTTATCCTAGATTATTTGATTTAAAGGCTACTGAAAGGAAAATACTCTTTAAAAAAAGAAAAGACACCTTAAATTAAAAATAGTTTCTGAACATAGAATGGCTTGAGTTGAAAGGGAACTTAAAGATCATCTAGTTCCAACCTCCCCTGCCATGGGCAGCAACACTTCCCACTAGACCAAGTTGCTTAAAGTCTCATCCAGCCTGGTGTACAAACACTTCAGGGATGAGGTATCCACAACTTTTCTGGGCAACTCTTTACTGAGTCTCACCACCCTCAGTGCAAAGAATTTCATCCTATGTCTAATCTAAATCTACCCTGCTCTAGTTTAAAACCATGTCCCTTGTCCTGTCACTACATACCCTTATAAACGGTCCTTCTCCAGCTTTCCTGTAGGCCCCCTTCAGGTACTGAAGGCTGCTGTAAGGTCTCTGGGGAGCCTTCTCTTCCCCAAGCTGAACAGCCCCAACTTTCTCAGCCTGTCCTTGTAGAACAGATGCCTCATCCCTCTGATCATGTCTGTGGGCCTCCTTCAGACTCTCTCCAGCAAAGCCATAATGAAGGAAACTGTTCTAAGAAAATACTGTAAAACTGAAGACATCAATAAACTACACTATTTTCTTCACCAACACTCATCACTACTGTCTATTTCACCCGTACTTGAATTTCCAGTCACTACACTGCAAGTGATATTAATTACCTTTACCTATAGCAGTGTTTTTCAAGCTTTCAAATAACAAATGCCGGAATACATAAAACCCTAGCTTTCTTATAAGAACTGAAATACATAGTTACCTAAATTGAGTTAAAGAACCATCATAAAAAAATGCTTGATTTAGCATTGTAAATTGAGCTGTTTTCATGTACCCATCAGTCTTTGTAATTTATTTTTGTCCAAATATTTTTCTTTTTTTTTTTTTCTTAAAACTCTAGTTCTGAGAATTCTCTAGACTCTCCTCTTTATCTCTGACACCCTACATTCCCAGCATTTTGAAATAGTTTATACAGTGCATGAATCCAGATTCTTCTTCAGTTTCAGTGCAGGAATGGTGGATCTCATCTTTCCAGGTAAGTTTAGACAGTCAGGCCTAGCTTGTCTGGCATCCATTTTTCTACATTTAGACCACTATTTGCTTTATGCATAGGCAGTTATGCAGCTGTATGCAATCTTTCTTTTAAATAAGCACAACTGGCAGAATGCTAAAGCTCTATATGTGCTACTGGAATGAGCAAAAATGACTGCAAGTGGCCTAATGCTTTGAAAGACTATTAAGAAGGAATTTCAGAGTGGTTGTCAGGGTGTTTTTCCGAGCAGCTCATTGAATAGCCTGTTTTTTCAGCCTGGAGAAGAGAAGGCTTCCAGGACACCTTATAGTAGCCTTCCAATGTCTGAAGGGGGCCTACGAGAGGGCTGGGAAGGGACTATTCACAAGCTCTTGTAATGACAGGATGAGAGGTAATGGGTTTAAACCGACAGAGGGGAGATTTAAATGGGATGTTAGGAGGAACTTCTTCACAGTGAGTGTGGTGAGACACTGGAACAGGTTGCCCAGGGAGGCTGTGGCTGCTCCCTGCCTGAAGGTGTTCAAGGCCAGGCTGGATGAGGCCTTGAGTGACCTGGTCTAGTGGGAGGTGTCCCTGCCTATGGCGGGGGGTTGGAACTGGATGATCTTTGAGGTCCCTTCCAACCTAAACCATTCTATGATTCTATGATTATATGCAGGAAGTTAACCGAATTAAGGCTGCTGCTTTCCAGCTGTTCCTTCCTCTCTGCGTAGCTCTGGAACTACCTCACATAAACTGAGGCAAACCTTCTAAAGTTCTGAGGCAGAAAAAGAGGAAATGAATGCCCAGCTCAGCAACATTTTCCCACAAAAAGAACATTAATTTAAACAAAAATAGCTTGAAATTAAAATGCAATTCAGATATGGCTTTAACACATTTTAGCTTCAAGCCTGGAGTTGACACATCTTTCCACTTGGTTTCAGAAAGTTAAAGGACTTCCAGAGGCAAAACTGTCAGGGCAAAGGAACTTCAGCCTCACATGTTATTTTGCAAACACTTATGGTGCTATAGCAGTGCAGAGCAAGCCAATTAAGAGTAGTACTTGGTGCTTATGGTAGAATACCAAGAGCAAAGATGCCATTACCTCTTCAATGCTCCCTAGCCCAGAAATAAGCTTTACCAGCATCCACTGTAGCTGTTAATATTCATAGACTTAATGGGAAGCAGCTGAGTATAGATGGATGAAAGAGGAGGATCTATGGGCTTTTCTCCTGGGGTTTCTTAAGCAAATTTAATAATTCCTGCCAAGATCTGCTAAGATAGAAGAACAATTAAGTTGAGATAACTGACATGTGGGCTATTTCTGCTTTTTATAGATATTTCATTGTCCATAGATGTTCCTCTCTTCTTTCTAATTCTTACTGTAAAGCTTCTTTACTATGATGGGAAGGATTCTTCTGGTGGCATCGGTGCATTATTTTTATTGCAGCAGGTGGCTAAGACCTAGTAAAGAACAGCCATTACCCAATTTAGAAAAGCATTTTTAACAACTTGTTAGACATTTGTTTAAAACAGAAATAGCACTAGAACAACACAGAAGAAAACTTGCTTTGAAATGTGAACAATTGTAACGAAGAGTGACAGGACAAAAAAAGAAAAATAATTTTCCTCTGCTCTTATACACTTGTAGTCATGTGTTTTTGGTTTTTTTTGTTTTTTTTTTTTACTTTCTACATAATCCATTTCTCTGCTTTCAGAAATACTGAAAGCAATATCATAGGAATAACAAGTAATATCAATGGTAAAAGAAAGTAATACAGCCTCCTCTGTGGCCTGTAGTATTCAGGCTCTGTAACATCTCCAAAATATAGTTAAAGTTTTAAAATCCAATAGATCACTTGCAAAATACATTCCTGAAACAAGGAAGAAGCCAGTTAATACCCCTGAAAGGTATCTGTGGATTTATGAAACAGGCACCTCTGTGGTAACTGTTTTTATACTTAGAAGCACTACTATCACTTAAATTAATTTATTATCCAGAAGCTAGCTCTCATGACTCAAAGGAAAAAAACAACTTGTAGTATACACCAAAAAAACCCAACTGTGTAGAACATAGTTCCAGCCTGGTCTGTAGCCTGCAGTTTAAACTCCTTGGTTAGAGATCAGTTATTTTCTTGATATGACTAACTGGCTACATAAAGGGCCAAAAAATCCCATTCTATACCTAGACGCCAAAAAAATGTCTATCTGTGAAATGTCAAATCAGTGCTACTGCCTAGGAGCTTATGAGCATATAAAATGGCCATTACTTGAATACTCTCAATGGTCTCCAGGTGACTGTTTATCATTCTTTAAAAAGCCAAGTCAGCAAATTTTATATGATTCATTAAAATTCCATTCCATTTTTAATGAAAAATTGAGTTTCTGCAAAGCTCTTCAATTCCCTAGAGAAAATAATTGTTCTCATCTGACATTTTGGTGGAAAAAAATCCCTGTTGATGTCAAGTTTTGAGTCAGCTTGCTGCTACGTGTACTTAGGTCTTAGCCTGGCAACCTCACATTTTTTCACTGCATTCCCTTGGTGAGGCCATTCTCGCCTACCCCAGACTGCACACTTCCCAGCTGAAGTCTTGCACTGCACCATGGAAAATGTAGTCTAGCTGGGTGAACGAGTCTACGAGAATGAAACCACCAGGCACTCAAATTAGTGCTTCTGCATTACAGACTAGCAGGTACTGTTCATGGGGAAATCCAAGGCAGATGAATCAGTATTGTTTTCAACTGTGAAAGATGCCATTTCCAAGCCACATTTCCAAAATATCTGATAGTTCTAAAACGATGCATCAAAGTGTCTCTCCATAGGAAAGGTGGTATCACTTTTGTTTTCTAGTCTTGATCCTTATTTTATAGCATTTCCATGTTTCACATCAGCAGCGCGGCTGTGAATAAGACCAGAACTCGTCCCTGCCACACGCGTAGGCTACACCCGGCACTGTACAGAGCCTGACATCATCATCCTGCCGTTTCGGTTCAGTTCCTCAGTACCTTTTCATTTTTTGTTCAGGAAGGTCATTTACTTTAAGGAGTCGTAACGATCTCGAGTTGTTTGGGTTTTAACGCGCACGGAAAACCAAAGACTCCTTCTGACTCGACGCTCTGCCGCGCGGCCTGCTAAAAATTAACCGGGGCAGATGGCTGCCACCAGCCCTCTCACAGTGCCTTCTCCACACCGAGGCGGAAGACAGCGCTTTAATTGTGTTCAATCGATTACTCACCGCGGGTCTGTGGCGCCCAGCCCTTCACCTCGAGCTGCCGGAGCCGTGCAAGGCCACATCATCCGCGGTGCGAACCGCCCGCCGGGAGTTGGCACCAGGCTGCCAATAGCACCGACGGAAGAGCCTTGGGGCGCGCCTCGCTGAGGGCATGCTGCGGACACGCGCGGGGGCAGAGACAGGCTGCAGAGGGAGCCCCAGCCTCCGCCCCCGCGCCGGCCTCCGCCTGTCCCCTATCGGCCGCAGCCGTTACCGTATTTTCCGATTGCTAGGCGCGGCTCGCCCCGCCCGCCGGCTTTCCCAGCAGAGGGGACCGGGTTGAGGCCGCCGACGGCCCCCCC
>VWZI01021477.1:43524-63396 GCA_013396835.1 Psilopogon haemacephalus
TTTTTTTTTTGTCTATGAGTACTAGGTAAAAGTTGCTTTCAAAACCAGAAGCCATTATTTTTACCTCCAGGAAAAGGAAAAAGCTTTGCAAGACCAAACTGGTAACTGCTACATACAATTTTGATGGGATATTTATTTTACTTGGCAAATTTCAGATCCTTTTAATAGATGATGATTCTAGATTACCCAGAATCTGGGTAATTTTGGTTCTTTCTAGGCATCTTTACTCAAAATAGCATGAAACTGCAAGTAAAGCAAAGTAATTCTCTTCAAGTTCAGTTGTTGAAGTGCCAGTAATATAATGTGAAACATTCTTCTGCTGATAAAACTACAGCAAGGATTTTGGTATTAAAACTAGCACAAATTGAGTTGATACGTGCCTTTTAGCAGATGTAATGATTGTAACTGATGCATTCAATATATATCTTGTTGTAGAATGAGTAGAATTAGTAAAAATATGTAAAGCAAGCTGCATGACAAAAGGAAGGGTTTTTCCTTCCTTTGTCAAATAAGCATTTGTGGAGATGCTTGTGCTTTGTGTGAACTTCTTCAGTCCCATGATACCAAATTGTCCTGGTATGTGTAGTAACCTTTCTCTGAGGAGAAAAGGTGGTGTTAAATGATGCTTGTGGAAAAGTTTCTGTTGATGTGCCAAAGGTAAAAGTGCAATTTTTTTAAGGTTTTGTTTTTTTTTTTTTCCCCCCCACATTAGTCCCGTGTTGGCATTTGCTTAGGTACAGATGATTACTAAAGTAATCTGGAATTTGTTAATAGAATTATTGTGATGGGGGAGTAAACAATGTCTGATTTGGTTGAACTGTTTTTATTTAGTGCCAAGACTACTAGGCTTGTGAATATATCTTAATTCCAGTGTCAATTTGCTTTAGAAAATAGCTATCAGTATTTCCAAGTTCCAAAACAGAAACAAGTGAACTCATTTTTGTGTTTCTTCCCCAAAGAGAGGCATCTGAATGTTTTTCAGTTTCCTTCTGAGATTTGGAATGCAATGCATTAATTAGAGAGTGTGCAAACTATTTTCAGTGTGTGTGCTCTTATGTACTATGTTTGACCTTGAATAATTTGGAAAAAAAGAGGTCTTGAAAGAAAGCCTTTTTCCATTCTTTCCAAGCTCATTAAATGTGGAAAACTTTGTAAATCTCCTGCCTGGTTTCACTCTTTCTAAAAATATCTAGTCTGTATTTGAAGAGAAAGTAAGCATTTTAAAGTGATTTCAATATATTGAAGGAGTATATGTGATTATGAATAGTAGGATAAATATAACAGGACAGCGTCAGTATTGCTGTGGAGTTTACTTAATTTTTAAGGAGAAAATTAGTTACTTTTTTTTTTCCATCATCAGTTTGGAAAAAAAGGAATCTTCCATGAAAGTTTTGTACCAAGTTGGCCTAATAATTTTACATTGTTCTAGGTCAGTTTTCGTCTTTCTTACATTTTCCTCCTAACTACGAGGTTTTCTTCAATTCTTTCAATTCCAAGAAAACAATTTTCATTTTCAAAGCTGGCTTTCTGTTTTTGAAAGTGATACATATCTCTGCATATGATCAGATGTTTTGGTATGTAGCAGTTCTTGAGTTTGAGCCAGTTGTTATGCCAGCAGCTGGTGACACTCTGTACTCTCTTTCCATACTCAGACTTTCAGAAATGGATGAATAAAAGCAAAATTCGCATGTAAGGGTAGGCTGGAACTTCAAAAGTCATAATTGCTTAATCTGGTCTTCTTAAAAATCGTTATCTAGTTTCTGTGTTTGGCCATATCATTTGCTTTTCTTTAAATGAACCTGTTAAAATTGAACTCTTATGTAACACTGTTGAAGTTCTAATTAAAAATATAACCTACTTAGAAAAGAAGTATGTAGTCTACAGTAACTTTTACTTGTGAATGGGAAAGTATATTAGATGGCATGCTGAGATATGTCTGCATATTAATTTTTATGTCACCTGCTGTCTAGGTAATTTAGTTGTGTCAAGACAAATTGTTATTTTTTTAGCATAGTAACAAAGTGAGTGCCAAGTTATAGTAGTATTGGAATGCAGCTGAAATCCTTTTACTTGCTTGCTCTTTAGTTGATGTTCTATGGGGATTAGGTGGAAGGATCTCCTGCATCTTAAAAAAAAAAATCCCAAACCATACTATTTTAACTGACAAAATCTATTCTAATTTATGAATATGCTGTCTGTGACAGGAACTAATTTGAAATTTTAAAAAGCTTTCATACGCAGCAAGGGTACAGATTTAATGTGAATTCTGATTGCCTGTAATGCAGTCAGCCTGACAGCATGTGAATACTTGAGTACTGTCCAACAACTATGCTTGTTCTAGGAGATGTGTATTCTTTTGAACTTCCAGTTTTCCCCCTCTCTTTACTGTCTTAGACTACCTATGTAAAATCCTTCTCTCAGCTGGTTATATATGAAGCTCTTAATATGGCTTCCTAACCTTCTGTGACCTGGATTACTAGAAATGTTGGCTGATACCGTATGCTGGTTTGCATTCTCCTTCTAGCTACATGCCAATTACCATGATTTATGTGATGTTCTTGTGGTGTGTTACACTGCTGTCCTCCAACAAAGTAGCAATATGCAGTCTTGTTGTCTTGGCTCTGCTGTTGAAGGCTAGAATGTCTAGAAAACATGTGATGTAAGTCACTATCTTAAAATATTTTTTTCTGATTTAGTTCTGCAAATGTGCAAGCAGACCAGCGAAGCATAGCCTTCTAATAGTGACTACAGTGTAGAGTATTCCTTTGTGGTTAAGTCAGAACTGATAAAAGGGCTGCTTCAGGAGCTGAGCGGCTGTACAAAAGACTTTCTGGTTTGAACACAATTTAACATAGACTGAAGTGTCTTCTAAGATGAGTGTTTTACCAACACTTTATTAACATTTCTGGGAAAAAAAAGTGAAAGAGGTGAGTCTTTATCAGTATTTAGAGTGTATTTTAATGTAATTGTGATATGTGCAATCACACAGTTTAAATGCAAGAGGTTAATCTTATATTACTTTTGTTGTTAGCTTTTTACGCTATCTACTCCTGTGTTGCAAGTGAGTGCGTTTTGCAGTCTTGAAATTCCTGGAGAATTTTCCTTTGGAAATGCATGGACAATGGCTGAGAAGGTCTGATATTAATTGGAAGGATACAGTAAAACCTGTTACTAGGTTTAAGTTCACACTAACACAGCTAGTAGATCAGACAAAATCAGACAATTTACTGAAATAATGTTCTAAAAATTCAGGCAACTTACCTTTTGGCCAGCATTATTTAATAATCTGCCTTTTTATGTTAGTCATATTTCATCATTAATTGATGTGAGACCTTTAATAGATTACAGGATTGTTGGAAAAGTGGGAGTAAATGGCATAATAGAAAGAAATTTCACACAAGTAGGTGTTAATGTATACATTTATTGTGTCTCTTTTGTCCTCACAAAAACATTGAATTCAAATGTTCATTTTGAAGGCTGGGAAAATCAAATGTTGTATAGATGTATGACTTCTAAGAAATGGGACACTTGTTGTATGCATGCCAAGTTTAACTGCTAAGTGGTTACTGACAACCAGTGGTAATGCAAATACAATGCAGGAAATGTGGAGGAATTGTGCAGCTGACTACAATATTGAATTTATACTAACTAATGAAATAAAAAACGCTTGACCACTGAGACACTTAAAATTAGGTAAACTGTTTTATAAAGTGTGAGACAAATTTAGAATCTGTAGTAGAGCAGTTTGCATGTATTCTAATTATTTTTTGTGTTTTTAAGCTTACGTTTAATACCGGGTTTGTGGTTGAAGGCTTTTAGCAGCACTGTTCTCAGGTTTGTTCCTTTATGATTAGAAGCTTGATTCTTTATTTTATACTAATGCCCTGCCTTCTCTCTGCATTATTGGTGTTCAGCTCTGTCTGAGAGGCAATGTCTTCACCAAATTAGCTTTAAGCTTACCATTGTCAAGAGCAGCTGGTGAGTTTTATTAGTAGTATTTAGTTTCTATATTCAGCTTTGATATTTTGACTGACTTAAAGTTTGTAGAGCACCAATCCATATTACATGATTAAGGATAGGATGGATACTGTGTTTATGGAAAGTAATAAATGTAGGTAGTGTGATCTTCAGGATTTAATATGCTTGGTGGTTGGTAGTTTTTGCCACTTATCTGCAGCTTTGGCTGTAAGTTGACTGTGTTAAGAATTAACAGATGTGTCTGCAGATAATGTTCCTGGCGTCTTCTGGGAGATGTGAGCACACCAGCAAAGTTGAGTGGAGAACCTTACAGTACCTTATTGATTACTTGCACAGCAGTTGCCTTAATGAAGCACTTATTTTTTTTCCTGTTAGTGGAATACAATGTGCTTCTTTGGGAGGGCGACAAGTAGTCTTAGTAAAACACTGATTTGCATATTTACAAAGCTGGCCTCAGTGATCACATTAGGTGTAGCTTATTCTTCTTCAAGACAATTCTGCTGAATCTGCTTATTTTAAAAGTTCGAGAACAGGGAAAAATCAATAGTATAAATGAATTGTTTAATATCTTAGCTAGCGAGAGGAAACCTGAAACAGTTTTGTTCTGAAATGCTGTGTTATGACCGATGACAAGTGGGACAACAGGCTGTGGGGCTGCTGTTGTACATGCAAAATGAGCCTCAGTTCTTCCACTGATTTATAATGTAAACTGAAACCTTGCAAACTGACTACAATTAGTGTCTTGGGGATTAAAATATCAAGTCCATTGTATTCTGTGTCTGGCTGGATTTAGTATAGCTGTACTGAGGGTGACATAAAATGTGTAGCTGTTCTTTAGCTTTTCACCATTGCAAGCTATATGTGAGAGACCCATCAAGCAGCTTTCCTTGTCTAATCTAAACGTGTGAATTAAAAGAAGTGACTTCAGATAAATGTTCTACTAATATGCAGATGATAGACAGTGACTAAGATTGGGGCATGATGTAGTAGATCCTATGACAGTGTGATGGGATAAGGAAACTGAGAGTAGGTTGGTTAGTGCTACATAAATTTTTAGAAGCAGCGATAGTTGTCAGTGAGCAAACTCAGCATTGTCATGTATATGGCAATAAATTAAAGGCTGTTTTGTGACAGGAATGAAAAGGTGTTTAGGAGTTAGAGTTTGGGTCATTGAGCAAGATGTGTTGAAGACAAGAGGTAGCAAAATGCTGAGTTCACCTTTGTAGATGAGAAGCTAGGAAGAGAAGTGGGCAGATGATGATGCCTGACATAAGGTAGAGGTCAAAGGCCTTAGCAGGTCCATGAAGAGTTGTAGTTAAAGAGGATATAGTCTTGACTGACTGCTCCTTCTATACGGTCAACTTTCAGTAGGTATCGGTGGAGGCATAGAAGCTTTGTAGTTTCTTCCCTACAAAATAAATCAAAGCCTTCAAAGTGGAAAGCAGGTTTGAAAACAGTAATACAGCTGTATTTGTAGCTTTTGAAATTATAAAATATTTTTGAAGTTACAATGATGTGAATGTTCTCTCAATCTCTCTTTTAACTCCATGTTTCAGTTTTATAAATAAGATGTATCTGACACAAAGGAAATGTGCTGTTTTTCAGAAAGCACTAACTTTCTATTTATTTGCAGGGTCTTTGTCAGATTGTAACTTTATTGAAAGCAATTTCTGTTGAGTCATGGTGAAGGCTTTACTATTACAGTGGTAAAACAACCATTCACTTAATTTCTTACAACTGTTTGAAACAGATTTATTCATAGAGATAAATATGCTTTGTGAAGATCATAGAATATAACTGAATTTCTTTTATTATAGGCCACAGGCAAATTGTTTAATTCTCCTCAACAGGCAATAAATGGTTTAATTTAAAATTTTGTGTGTGTGGTTCTTGGTGGTGTGGGGTTTTTTTCCCCATAGTAGTGAGTATTTGTGGACCTAGATTTGTGAACAACAAACTTTTTTCCAGAGCTATATATAGTACTGGCCTGGAAATAAGGATGTGAGGTTCAGTGAGAAAAGACAGAGATCTGGTGAAGACTGATGCATAGCTTTATTAGGCAAGTCTTTAGATAGAGTATGTAGGAAGGGGAAGGAGGCAGAGAGCTGAGTTGAGAATGGTGATCAGGACTGGAGATGTTTGTTTTGTTTTGTTTTGTTTTTTTTTTTCCTGTGGATAAGAGGCCATGTGAAAGACAAATGTGGAGTTTGTATGAGTAGAAGATAGGTGGTAAAGAAAGGAAACAGAACAAATGTGAGTATTTTAATCTCAGTAGCTAAGAGATACAAAGTTCTTTGGGTTTAAAAGGATGGACTTAAATGTGCATGAGGAGGAAGGAAGGGTGCTGATGTGTTTGGAAAACAGAGTCCTCCCAGCAAGTAGAGTAAGCTTGAAAAGGAGTAAGGTGATATTAAGATCAAAGCTACTATTTCCTGATTACTCAGTGTGTGAGATGATAGTGAAATGTTAGACTGGATGTATGGAAAGACATGTGAATCATGAGCATACACTTCAGTGAATCCTTGTCTGTTCTGAGGTCCATCTTTCCCTCCTTCCTTAATTAACAAAATGAAGTTAAGAAGTAGAAATAAACTGGAAGGAGGAAGCAGTTGAGAATGACTCTGAAGTGAGACACTATGCTATAATTTGTAGGAAGTAAAAGAAAAACCACAAAAGCAAAGAAAAGCTGAAAGTTTTGGGAGAAGTGTCACTGACTTATGAAAGTGCTTAAAGGTGAAGAAATCCAAATTCTGAAATGCATCCATCTCCATGGGGGACCTTGGGGAGAGTAATCTCTGCTGCACTGCAGTGGAACCAGTGAAGGCCTAATGGCAGAACCATATTCCAGGTGAGGGCCTTGACATATTGAATGACTTGGCTGTGGGAGCGAGAAGATGGTGTTATGGGACAGGTGGTGGTGTGATATAATACAAGCACTTCAGGCAAAAATCAATGGATTGGAAGAGTCAGCCGTGTAAGAGTGCAAAAAAAGTCTAGGTATTAGCCTAGCATACATGTCACTTGGTTGTAAGACACAGAGGGTTATTTGTGGATGTGTTTTGGGCCAGGCAACCTGGAAGGGATAGAATTGCATTCAGCCTTGGCAAGGACATGAGAGAGTCCTAGCTCAGGAATCAGGGAGTGTGGTGCACATGAATAAGACAAAGTTACAGAATCACACAACCTTAAAGGTTGGAAGGAACCTCCAGAGATCAAGTCCAACCTCCCTGATGCAGCAGGATCACCTAAGGTAGTTCACACAAGGACGCATCCAGGTGGATTTTGCAAGTCTGCAGAGAAGGAGACTCCACAACCTCTCTGGGCAGCATGTGCTAGTGTTCTGTCACCCTCACTGTAAAGAAGTTTGTCCACATGTTGAGGTGAGACCTTCTATGTTTCAGTTTGTAGCCTTTGCTCCTTGTCTTATTGCTACTGACCAGTGAAAAGAGATTGCTGCCCTCCAGTTGGCACCTACCCCTCAGATATTTGTACACATTCATAAGATCTCCTCAGTCTTCTCTTCTCCAGACTAAACAACCCCAGGTTTCTCAGTCTGTCTTTGTAGGGGAGATAGAGCAAATCCATCTGTATTTTATAGGTAATGGCAGTTTCAAATGTCAGAAGTTGAGTGGGAAGGGTATGTTTTTAGGGTGGGATGGAGGTGGTACTGCCGCTGAGATAGGTTACAATTTAATCCTCCATCAGTAGTTGTGTATGAGTAGTGTAAGTAGCCAGTGGCATGTTCAGCATAGGCTGGAGTGACCTTTGATGGGCTCATCCTCCCCAGAGCTCGGTGCTGTTGAACCCTGCTCTCAGCATCAGTCATCGTCTCTTCTGCAACCAAAGGCTTTTGGTCAGTTTGTATTGTGATGAATACATTTGTGAGCAAGTGTCTATTGTGAGGTTTGTGAGAAGTATGTGTGGTAGGTGTCTAATACTAGTGTCCAGGGTGGTGGTTATAGCTTATTAGTCCTGACATGGGCATGCTAGTGCCGTGATTGATAGAGGGTTTCCATTTACCTGAGCTGTGCATGTCAGCAGTTCAGGGGCTCTTGTACTGGCCTGCAAAATCTGGGCTGTTGTATAGGTGGTGTATACTGGTCTTTGTCAGTATGAATTCAATGCTAAAATACAAATCTCATCTTCCCTCTAAGGCTGATAACATTAGGCTGACTGACAAAGACTTAAAACTTTATTTGTAAAGTTTTAAGCCATAAAACTTTACTTGTAAAGAAGGTGAAACTATATTTCCAGTTATAATTTAGCAGTGTTATCTTGTCCCTCCCTTCTTCTAGGAAGCAGGAATGCATTCCTTGTTGACCAAGCCTGCTGGTCTAAGGGAAGCTGCTGATGTAGCATCACAACATGGTTGTGAATGCAGTATCCTTTCATCAAGAACCTGTTTCAGCAGACTTGCTCCCTTTTGTCAGTTGGTGCACCTCTTCCAAGGATGGACTATAAAACAGGTCTATCAAAATAAAAGCTTTCCATTGTGAAATAATCTAGTCATGAATATGGTAAATGAAACAACTGACTCATTTACTCTACTGTGACTCATTTACTGCTCTGTGCCTCATTGTGTAACTCTTAGAACAGAAAGTGTTCATTGCTGTGCTTATAAAATTGTATTTTTAAAGTGTTTTTGTGATTTCTATTTGCAGACTTCCATGACTTTGAAGACCACTGTGTGTTGTTCACCCTGAAGTTACATGGTTACTTCAGAGTGGCTTAAAGGCAGGCAGCTGTCAAAGGGACACTACAGTTATTTTCAAGTTTGCAGCTTATATCAGGACTTGTGGAGCTGTGTGGTGAGGCAGAGAACTGGCCTGATCATGAATTCAGATCTTGAGTGAGTTGACCAAGATCTGGAGGGATTTTTTTTTTGTCTGTTGGCCTAAAAAAAAAGTTACTGTTGATTTGAGGGAGTGGAAATTGCAAGAGAGGGGCACCAAGAAGGTCAGGGCTCATTTCTGTGTCAGTCACACTTAAACTGGCTTAAAGTAATCTTGAAGCCTTAACTACCATCTGTATGAAGGAGATGGCTTCTGTGCTTGGGAATTCACCCATACCAAAGGGTGGCCTGTTTGTTCTAGGTATAGCATCATGGTCGTTTCCTGAGCCCTGGTTGTGTTGGGCCTGTATGAGTGAAATGTCTTCCACATGTCTTAATCCATGGTGTTTTACTGTGCTACAAAACCTCATCTAAGTGATCGGTACCTCTTCCATGCTCCACCAATGGTTAAAAGAAAGCCAGATAAATGCTTACTTCAAGAATACAGGAAAGGAAAAGGAAATACCTATTTGCTCCAATGGTATGTCTCCCTGTATCTGCGTGGTTGCTGCAAAAGATGATTTTTGCCTTCAAAGTTAGTATCTTTCCTCTTCTCTTGAGATAGTGCTCACCTAAAGCATGCTTAGGAATACCAGAGACTTTTGAGGCATTTTTTCCTACTTATTATGTAGTTTAGTGACCAGATAATATTCTGTTTGTTTTCATTCATAGCTATTACATTCACTTGCTAATATCAGTGTTCACAGCTTTTTCTCTAGTTAGGTCTGCTGAGCCAGAGTAGCTAAGAATGATCTGAAGTCTCATTTTTTGCTTTTTGGACTTTGAGTGGGGGTTTTTTTGTTTGTTTGTTTGGTTTTTTTTAACACTCAGCAATGTCATTGGAGGCTGCAGGGTCCTGGTGGTATAGCAGAGACTTCAGTTGTCTTGCATGGTCTTTATTACTTGTACTAATTCCTAAGAAGGAAACAATGGACATGACTTGGAGATCTCAATCTTAGGTTTTAGAGCGTGCACATAGAGGGGCAAAAACTCTTACTGGTTGTGAGTACTTTTGATATGGATCTCACTGAGAGTCTAAAATAGCCTTAGGAGATTCCAGTAGCATTACTGTTTTCTGGAGTAGAATAGCAGTTCAGCAGAACTTTAGTGCTCTTATGTAACTTGGTCAGTGTGGAAGTTAAATGACAGACACCTGCTTCAGTGAGGCATATTTACTGAAATGATCTTTTTTTCAGGACTCAAAGCTGATGGAACTAAGTATTGTAGAGGGAAAAGGTGCTTTGGTCTGCTTGTTGTGCACTTCACAGTGCAGATGAGTTAATTTTCAGTCTGGAAATGGCTTCCCTTTACCATGAAGATGTATAGCAAGGTTTCATGTGGGCCTCTCTAGGAAAGGATATTTTGGGCTTCTGAACTGGTTGGTCTGGAGAAGATTAAAGCTTATTACAGTCTCTCTTTTAAAAGTATCCTGCTTTGATGCAGAAGGTTGCTTGTTTTCTACAGCTCTGCCTAGATGGTTGTGACTGTAAGACTTTTTAAGGAGACTGAGTCCCTAAGTTGTACAGAGTTTAAACAGAGTAGCTTATCTTTCTTGGTTGTTTCCTGTGGAAGGGAGCCAGCATGACCTTGCAGAATAACTGTTCAGCTGACCATGGGACTGGAATGCAAGTTAATTTAATGCACTTCAGGAACAAGGTGGAGATGCTTACAACCAAGAGGTGTCTGTTGTCTCTGGACATTAAGATTTGTGAAGCTGGCCTGCCAAATGGGCTGACGGAGGGAGTCTTGTGAAGATAGAACTAAAACTAAAGGATCAAGGCAAAACCAGCAGAAACATGCAACTGCAAAACATTCTGAAGGCAATAAGTGCCTGAGTTAAGATCTATATTAAAATTGACATCTCTCAGTATGATAATAAGCCACTTGGAGTACATGCTAAGTGTATATGACTGTTACTCAACTCTTCACCCAAATCCTGCTAAATCATCTCTCTCACAGCATTCTCTTAGAGAAGCTGGCAGTTCATGGATTGGATGGGTGGATGCTTTACTGAGTTATAAACTGGATAGCTGGCTGATGAGAATTGTGGTGAACAGAACTGGTCTGTCATAAATGTTGTTCCCCAGGGCTCAGTTCTGAGGCTGATCTTGTTTTATCAGTTATCTGTATGAGGAGGTTGAGTGCTCCCCAACTAAGTTTGCAGGTGACACTAAATTGGGCAGGGGTGTTGGTCTGCTTGGTGGTAGGAAGGCCCTGCAGAGGGATCTGGATACGCTGGCTCAGTGGGCTGACATCAGTTATGAGGTTTAACAAGATCAAGGTTTGCAGAAGAGTGGCTGGAACGTTGCTGGTCAGAAAATTACCTGGGAATGCTGTTTGACAGCTGGCGGAACATGAGCCAGCAGTGTGCTTAGGTGACTAGAAAGGCCAACAGCATCCTGGCCTGTATCAGGAATGGCATGGCTAGTCAGGAGTAGGGAAGCAATTGTGCCCCTGGACTTGACAGTGCTGAGTCTGCATCTCAATCACTGTGGGTTTTGGGCTCCTCACTACAAGAACAACATTGATTTGCTGGAACATGGCCAGAAGAAGGGCAACAAAGCCAGTGGAGTGTCTAGAGAAGAAATCTTACAAGAAATGGCTAAGGGAACTAGAGTTGTTTAGTTTGGAGGAGAGAAGGCTGAGGGTAGACCTCATTGCTCTACTCAACTACCTGAAAGAGTGTTGTAGTGATGCTGGTGTTGGTCTCTTCTCCCAAGTAACTAGGGATAGAATGAGAGGAAGTGGCTTCAGGTTGTGTCAGAGGTGGTTTAATTGTATATTATTAAAAAATTATTTATAGAAAGAGTGATCAGGCATGGGAGGAAGCTGCCCATGAAGATGGAGTCAGTGTCCCAGGAACTGTTTAAAAGACAGGTAGACATGGCACTTCAGGACGTGGCTTAATAGCCATGGTGGTGGTGTGTTGATGGTTGGACTAGATGAGGTCTTTGCCAACTTTAATGATTCTATGTTTCTAAACATCAAGGGAACGTTTCTCTTTGTGGGGGAAATACTATGTGTGGGAAAGATTGTGGATTTATCTGAAATTTATCTGAAGGTGGTTGAAGAGCTGTGGTTGCTTTGCCCTCCCACCCTCAAGACAGGAACACTTTGTTGGTAGGAACTGCACCTTCAGTGTACAGCTTGACTTTTGCTGCCATTTCTATCCTACATTATTGCTGTTGCAGAGATTTGTCTCTGACATTGTTGCATGTTAGACAGGATTTATTAACTTGAGCTCAGTCACTTGCAGTTAGTGCATTTACCATTGCAAATCCTGAATGTTTTATCTGTTGCTTTAATAAAGTAAACCTATCATTTTGACTTTCTGAACATATTTCAGTGCAAATCATTATTGGGACACTGGAAAGTGGCAAATGTTAATTTTGTCTAGCAGTTTCAGTAGGAGTCCAGGATTCTGAGACAGGCAGAGCTCAGGCCCTTACTGGTAATGCTACAGACTTCCAACCTTATATTGAAGTGTCTAGTTCCTTCCTAACCTCTGCAGGTGGTAGTTGTTGCATGTGTGACAAGGGTTAGGACTAAGACAACCAAAAAATGAGTAACAGGTTCTCTAACTCCTTTCTCTTCCTGAAGGGAAGATAAGGGAAATAAGGCTGAGAGACTTAAGATTTGGAAAAGAAACTGAAACTACTTTAATGAAAATAACTAATAAAATATGTACACATATAAAGAAAACTAATAAAAAACTGATCCTCGAATGGTTATTAGTCATAACCACTGATTTTATGGCAAAAACCCCTGACTGCACTTGGTGGGATGGATGGGAACTGTATTCAGGACCACATGGATTGAAGGCAGAATAGAGAGGACTCCTCAGACACTGGCCATTGAGGAGATCCTCAGTTTGATACTGAATATGATGTATGTGGAATGGAATACTTTAACTGGTTAGTTTAGGGTCACCAGCTCCTCCCCAAAAGTGTGGCCTTTTATTCTGCAGCCTCAACGTGGTACACAACATTTAGCACTGACCTTAGCTGGCATACCAATCCTTGGTACTATCAATGTGGAGTGTTACCACTGCTAGAAGCAGACACTGTCTGGGAAAAGATGATGTTACCTTCAGAAATGGCAGCTATTTAGAGAGTGAGCTAGCAAGTGAAAATACCAAACACAATTCTGTTCCTGCTAAAACTAAAACAACACATTTATCTAGGCTCTGAAAATAAGCATTTCTTATTTCAGGAAAGTGAAATTACTACAATATCCTGTTCCATTGTTGCAGTACTAACAGTCTTACAAAGTTAGGCAGATAGCTTGTGTAAGATCATGTTTGAGGCTTACCACAGGTGTTTAATGGCATGCTTTTGTAAGATGCCCATTATTTTTACACGCCAGGTTTAAGAAGTACCAGCTTGAACTCTTGTCTACTTTAGAGAACAGTCAGCAGTCAGGTACATCCGTCCTTCAGTTTTTTTACCAATTAGTGTGATTTCATAGCTGTCTTCCTTATAACTCTTCCACCACTACTCCTATTTCCTCTTCACTGTTTTGAAGATGAGTACAATCA
Source organism: Psilopogon haemacephalus (assembly GCA_013396835.1). Taxonomy (NCBI): domain Eukaryota; kingdom Metazoa; phylum Chordata; class Aves; order Piciformes; family Megalaimidae; genus Psilopogon; species Psilopogon haemacephalus. Next base: position 56,871 of record VWZI01021477.1, read on the forward strand.
GAGGGAAACTAACTGTTCAGAGAAGGGTATTGAGCTATACACAGTGCCATTCCTGTCATGAGACTACCAGGTAGGAAAAAGAACAGTTCCCCATGAGTAATACAGCAAGTTCTTTAGACAGTCAAATAAAAGTATTCAATTCTGAAGTTAAATTTTATATTCAGCATAAGAAGTGCTATCACAGGTTGGATAAAAGCTTCTAAGACCTGGATGAGGGTAGAGAGAAGCTGTGCTTGTAGGCTTCCTTTATCTTCATGAAATTCTTAAGTTTTTTCTGCAATGGGTAGATATGTGTGCATTAATTACTGTACTTACACAAGGCCAAGACTGTGACACAGATTCAGGTTAGTCTAGTATTTTAAATCACAAACAAGTCATGTTTGGTCTTTAATTTGGGGAAAACATTTTTAATTTTTATCCTCTCAGTGAAAAAACATTATTTAATGGAGAGGCATTTAAAAGAGTGTTAAAAGCATGTGAATTTTGTGCACTACAGTTGAGTGCTCTTCCTTAAACTTACTAAACTGAAAACTTTCTGGGATTAAAGTGTGTAATGAAATGGAGCTCACAATGGATGTTCCTAGCACAACTTTGAGGTTAGCTTTTTGCATGCAGATTTGCTGACAAGTTCAGAATTTTGCAGAACTGGTTCAGGAATCCTGATATGCCCTGGCTACCCTTACCAAAGTCCCCCAGAAGCATTATGTAAATATCTTCAGCACCGACTGGAGGTGAGAATGCAGCCTGTGGGTACATGGCCAGAAGCTGCTGCATGTCAACTGCTTACTGTAACTTCCTCTCTTCAAACTATTATCTTGCACCTTCCCGAAAGATAGCTGACCACTATCCACAACGGGATAAAATCACGTGGATTATTTTCCAGTCACTGGTGGGAGGATATCCACAGGGCAATTCCTGTGGAGCAGTGAGTGTGGCACCAGTCGTGCTGTTGCCTACTTGTTGGTGTGAAGTTATGTGAGATTGTTTGACCTTGTAGAGAAGTTTAAGGCAACTCCCAAGATTTTTAAACTTTCAAGATAGGAGGAGAGTTCATTTTATGTTCAGGTAACTACTAGTAAAATTATGTAGTTTTGTCCACTTTGGTGCTGTTTAAATTCAGGCCAGAGTTCCTGTCAGTTATTTGTGCAGATGGCTGGTTTAGTTAATCTGGTAGTCTCTAAAGATAAAATTGTGTGCAAACTAGAAGTTGGAACATGAAATAACTTTTACCAGACAAATTCTGCTAAATGCATCCTAGAAGAGCTTGGAGTCTGCACCATGATTTCATAGGTTTCCATCAAGTTGAATTTGGTACAGATTCAGGATGCAAATACTGAACCTGTTTTAGCTTACAATATTTGGGCAGAAACAACAGACAAAATTGACTAGTTTAAATCTTTAAGAGGAGTGCTTTAATAATGTCTTCTCAAGAATGATAATAAAGCAAAGAGAAGGTGTTTCATGCACAGTGATTGAAGCCTTGGCTATTGGGATGGCTCAGAACATTGTTCACTGGAATTGTATACAAAGCTTGCATTTAGCAGGAGTGGCTATTTGTATTTTAGCCCATTGTGAACACTTAGTAAACAGAGCGATTAGAATCAGTGTGTCAGCTTTGGAAATATTGTTATCCACAAAAGAAGGGAAAAATTACACTGAATGATGTATTCTCTTGACTATACATGTCCACTGTGTTTCCTGTTGAGCTTCCTGATGGTTTCAGTTAATTTCCTTCTCTTCCCCCTATGTAGTAGTGATTAGAACAAAAGACAAAGGCAAACTCGAACCCCATACTGTTTGTTATGAAGTGACAGCTGACGTTTAAACCATCTATTTGTAATCAGAATGTGACACTGACCTGATGAAATGTCGTTGGTTGTGAACATTCTGAAAACAGTCAATTTTTAATTGCTAAATACTCAAGGAATATTTCTGGTGATTGTAAACTTGAAATTTTAATTATTTTAACATTGTGGTTACTCTTGCATTCTGGTGAATCTTGATTTAGTCTGTTTTAATTTCATGCATTTGGAGGGAGTGGACAGACCACAAACGAGAAACCTCAGCTGAAATTTACAGTAGATTCTACTTCACCTGGTTCACTTAGGAAAAAAATGTCTTTCCTCAGAAAGTTGGATAAATGTGAGTGTGCTGTATCTTCATGATTGTGTAAAGTTTACACTCAAAGTAAAATACCAAGCTGGGAAATGTACCAGTATTGGTAGGTTATTTAGAAGAGGAAAAACATAGCAGGTGAAGGCAATCTGACTTTTAAACAGTTTGCTGTAAATTATGAAATTATTGAGCATGCCTGGAAAGCTACAATGACAGCATTTAGCATTGATAAACGTGATGTCTACTGTGTGATTTTTATCAGTTCAGCTAGCATTTAACTGGAACAGGACCTGTAGGAAAACGATCATTAACCTATGTGCTGATGATGACTGTGCTGCTCTTGCTCTTGCTTTTCACATTAGCAGTTAGCAGGGGGGTAGCCTGTTTGTGGCATTCTGACATTAGTTATGTTTAACAAGCTGTTTGTGCAGATTAATTTTGAAAGTTCATATGAAATGTATGAGAGAAAAGAAAAAAATAAGTTTCTCAGAATATGCTGAAACACTTGTGTATTTTGGAGACTTTCTTCCATTGTAGACAACAAGCTACTTGCTAGCTTTCATTTTCTTCTGGTGGCAATAGGTTTTCCATGCATGCACAGCTGTTTATTGTGTGAACAGCTGACAAAAGCTCAGGCTTTCAGCAATAAGGTGAGCTGTCTTCTGGGTAGAACAAAGACCTTTAGTAGGGGGGAAAAGCTTTTTTTCTCTAGAAGAACAAGTGTAAAGGCAGCTGGCAGCATTAGAGCAAATTCGAAACATATTTGGAAATTCAATTCTCCCAGTTGTGGTGTTAATGAAGACAGGGGTTTATTTTTATTTTACTGTCTTTAAGAATCTTAATGTTTAGCTATTAAAATGTTACCTGCTTTTGTATGCAGCTTTCTGGATTATATATATATATATTTAAAAAAAAGCTGTAATGCATAGAAAATAATTCTGTTAAAATAGAGGATAGGAAGTGCTTGCATAAGTGGTGTGATGTATCTTTGTGTTGAGGAATAGGGGAGTTGTTGGGGTTAAACTAGATTAAATAAATAAACCCTGTAGGTCTTGGAGCTCTTGGGTTTTCCTGAATTCAGCATTATGTGAGAGTGTTATGAAAATACTCACTTAAAGTAAGCAACCCCTGGTGTTTGTAAAGCAGTATCTTGATGAGCTTGTTTTTGTAATGCTTCTTCCACAGCCCCAGTACCTCATATTTTGCATACATGTTATTACTTAGATAACCTTAAAGGAATGCTACTCATCTCTCCTTTAGTTTTCCTTTGCATCTAAACCATTACCACAAAATATAGTTGACATCTGTGATTGCTTGAATTCTTGCTGTTTGTTTGTTCTGCTGTTTAACCTTATAACTGTTGGAAAACATCTTAAGGAGAAATTTTATGTTCTGCTTTGAAGGGTAGCTGCTGCTAATGTGTGTACGTTGTCTGGAGGAGAGTTGTGCCCATGGCATAGAGAGATGTATTCTTCAGTGGATTAAAAACTATCTGGATGGCTGGACCCAAAGAGTTGTGGTGAACAGAGTTGGTGGCCAATTACAAGCAGTGTCCCTGTGGCTTGATGTTGTGGCCAGTTATGTTGCATATCTTTATCAATGGTTTGGATGAGAGGTTTGAGTGCAGCCTCAGCAAGTTTACAGATGGCACTAAATTGAGTGGGAGTGTTGATCTGTGTAAGAGTAGGAAGGCATCAAAGAGAGATCTGGACAGGCTGAGGCCAGTGGGATGAAGTTTAACAAGACCAGATGCCACTTTGGCCCAAACAACCCCAAGCAGCACTATAGGTTTGGGGAAGAGTGGCTGGAAAACAGGCTGGTGGAAAAGGATCTGGGGTGCTACTAGTGGATGTCCAGCTGAACATGAGCCAGCAGTGTGGCCAAGAAGGCCAGTGACATCCTGGCCTGTATCAAAACCAGTGTGTCCAGCAGGAGTAGGGAAGTGATTGTGCCCCTGTACTAGGGCCTGGTGAGGCCACAGCTTGAGTACTGTGTTCAGTTATGGAAGCCACAGTATAAGACATTGAGGCCTTGGTGGATGTCCAGAGAAGAGCAGCAAGGCTGCTGAGGGGTTTGGAGGGCAGTTTGCACTTAGGAGCATCTGAGGTAACTGGGGTTGTTTTAGTCTGGAGAAGAGAAGGCTAAAGGCAGATCTTACTCCTCTCTAGAACTGTATGAAAGGACGTTGTAGTGAGGCTGATGTTGGGTTCTTCTCCCAGGTAACTAGTGATAGGACAATAGGAAGTGGGCTTAAGTTTTGCCAGGGGAAGTTTAGATTGGATGTTAGGAAAAAAAATCTTTACAGAAAGAGTGGTGAGGCATTGGAGGGAGGTGGTGGAGTTGCCATTCCTGAAGGTGTTCAGGAATTGTGTAGATGTGATCTTCACAGTATAATTCGGTAGTCATGGTAGCTGGATTACACTTGGACTCAATGATCTTAAAAATATTTCCCAAACTTAGTGGTTCTTCAGGCACAAAGAGCAACTGAAGTACAACAGTGTAAGAGGAAAGCAGCTTAACCTTACTGTATAGCCTAAATGACCTAGAAAGTAAGCTCTTGCACAGATGGAGCAAGGCAGCGTGGCACAATTCAGCTTGTTAAATACATCTAGGGATGGCAATCTACCACTTCTTTGGGCAGCTTCTTGTAGTTTTTGATAAACCTTTTTGTACAAAAGTTTTTCCTAGAGTACTAATCTGAACCTCCCCTGGTGTAACTTGATGCCATTTCCTGTTACCCTATCAGTTGTGACTTATGAGAGGAGACCAGCACCCATCTTGCTACAACCTCCTTTCAGACAGTCTCACCTCAGCCTCTTTCAGGCTAAAAATACCCAGATCCTCAGCTGCTCCTCTTAAGACTTATTCTCAAAATTCTTCACCAGCTTCATTACTCATCTCTGGACCTGCTTCAGCACCTCAATGTGTTTGCTGTACTGTGGCATCCAAAACTGAACACAGCACTCAAGATGCAGCCTCGCCTGTGCCCAGTACAGTGGGACAGTCACCTCTCTGGTCCTGCTGGCCAGATACAGACCAGGATGCAATTGGCTTTCTTGGTCACCCAGGCATACTGCTTGCTGTCAATCAACACCTCCAGGTCTTTTTCTGATGAGCAACTTCCCAGCTACTTATTGCCAAGCATGTGGCATTGCATAGGTTGGTTCTGACCAAAGTGCAGGACCCAGTACTTGGCCTTGTTGAAGCCTTGTATGATTTGCCTCAGCCCATTGATCCAGCCTGTCCAGGTTCCTACCCTTCCTACCCTTAAGCAGCTCAACATTCCCACGTAACCTGATGCTGTTTGCAAATTTAGTGAGGGTGCTGATCCTTGTCAAGATAATTAAAGATATTAAACAGGAATGGCCACAGCCTTGACCCCTGGGGATGCCACTTGTGACTGGCAACCAACTGGATTTAACTCATTCGCCACCAGCCAGTCTTTGATCCAGCAGAGTAAACCCATGCAGGTGTAGAGCAGGACTTTTGTTTTCATGAAGATACTGTGGGGAGCAGTGTCAAAGGCTTTACTGAAGTGCAACATTCACAGCCTTTCCCTCATCTACACAAAATGAGTTTTTTTTAAGGAGGATTTGCCCTTTGTGGACGTGTGCTGACTAGAGCGGATTGCCCAGTTGTCCTATGAATGGTTGTTACGGTACTCAGGATGATTTGTTTTGTGACCTACTCTGGCACCAAGGTCAGAATGATGGGTCTGTAGTTCCCTGAATTGTCCTTCTGGCTCTTCTTGGAGATGGACATCACATTTGCTAATCTGCAGTCCACTGGGACTGCTCTGGTTAGCCAGAATGACTGGTAAATCATGAAGAGTAAGCACATCCTCCAACTCCTGCAGTACTCTTGGGTGTAACATATCCAGCTGAATAGAATTGTGTGTATCTAGACGGTCACTCAGCATTTCCTCTTGGATTATGGAGGAGGTCTCACCATTTCTTCTTGGACTGCTGGAGCTGTGAAATCTTGTGTTCAGTTCCAATGCACCGTTAAGAAACACTTTCAATCTGTATTTCATCCTCAGTGTGCGCCACTTTGGTTGGGGGAGGATATTTGAAAGAATCTTCAATCCCCTAATTCCTCAAATCTACTGTAATTTTTGCTTGGAAAGGAGGTGAACATTGGAGCAGGATGAAAAGCTATGTAAAATAGCTACCCATGTTCTTAGTAAACAGGGGTTATGTATTGAAGGTTTTAAATTTAAATTTTAAATTTGAAAATGTAAATTAAAATTTAAATTAAAAATTAAATTTTAAATTTCTGCTCTATTTGGAAATGCAAGTCCACTTTCTTAAATCTGTAGTTGTTGGTGGACTGGGACACAGAGGTGATGATTTGGTGTTTCGGTTTTGTGCTGTATTAATACTTTCTCCTCATAAGTGAAGTGTTTTCAATG
>VWZI01021477.1:72335-86683 GCA_013396835.1 Psilopogon haemacephalus
ATGAGACCTTGAGCGACCTGTTCTAGTAGGAGGTGTTGCTGCCTATGGCAGGGGGTTGGAACTGGATGAACTTTGAGGTTCCTTCCAACTAAACTATTCTAATATTCTATGATTAATATATTTATAAACACTGGGTTTGCACACCGCAGTGATACAATTGATTAGACATAGCAAGAAGTCTTTTCCGACTTGGTTGTCTATTAAATTAAACATGTGAGCTCTCTGTCTTTTACATTTAATAAAGGCCAAATATGTAAACATAAGGGAAAAGAAAAGATATGCCCTTCTCCATTATAAGTATGAAGTAATCCCCTAGTGTGCTGTTCTGTGTGGCTGTTTTTTTGTGGGTTTTTTTTTTTTTTTTTGTGTTGCTGTATATGTTGATAACCTTCCCTGAAAGTATTTGTGCTGTGTTGGTTATAGTAGTTATGTGGAAATTTTATTCAAATCCATTGTCTTGGTACTTTGAAGGCATTGATTCATTCCATGCATTTAGGTACAGATGTCAGTTATGTGTTCAGATAAAACACTTTTACATTCTGTAATTTGTCCAGCTTGCCAGCACAGTGCAATTTGTGCAAAATTTATAAAACAACATGAAACAAGTTGTAGAAATGTTAGGTACTTAATATTTGAAATATGACTTTAACTGATAGCATAAAGTATGTACCACGTGTGTTGCAACTTACAACATTAACTGCTGTAGAGGTTTAATGACTGGAGCGTTTACACCACCTTGTGATATTGGTTAGAGAAGACTGGAAAAGGTGCATTCCTTAAAACCATACTCTAGACTGAATAGAGGGAATGTGAAGGAAAATGCATCCTTTCTTTTCGCCCACTTCACCTATTTGTTCCATTTAGGAGCACAGGTTGATACTGTTATGTATTTTAAAATAAAATTCAATGTGAACAAAAATAAGGTTTAGAAGACAACCTTTTGATTTGCTTTTAAGTATTCCTGAGCCATACCCCAGGGTTTTGCAGAACAGTTGATGAGATGACTGTCTTCCTATTTGGTTTTCTTTAAATAGGGAGCATTAAAAATTTGAATAAAAAAAAAAAATTACAAATGTGGACATCCATTTTAGGAAATTTGGTTTGTCATTTAAAAAAAGGTAAAAAGGTAGCTTAATAGTCCTTCCCAACATTTTACTTGCCCCTGTTCAGGAAGTATGTAGGTGTGTTTTTTTTCCTTTGGACTTAAGTCACCTGACTTGGTTACGGAAATAAATTTCTTATGTTGGAAATAATAGTGGAGATATGTAAATACTTGGACAAAATGAAACATGTAAAATACTTTCCTGCTTTTTGTGAAGACTTTTCTGTAACACACTTGCACGTTGCCAGCAATCCACTTGCTGGGTAAATTAACTATCTTGAAACTACTGTGGCATTTCTTAGACTACTTGATTCAGGTTTGCAATATCTGTAATGCTGCTGTGCTGAGGTGATGTTGGCAGGTGGTGGCAGAATTTATTTCCTAGCGTGATCACTGTTTTTAAAAGAGTGCTCTTTGCTGGGTGCTGGATTGTGTATTGGGTAGATATTCACTTAAAAGGGCAAAAACTGTGTGTTATAGAAAACAAAGTATTTCTGTGTGGCATGTGCTCAGCAAACCGGAGCTAAACTTAATGGTGTAGAACAGGGATCTGTGATGAGAGAATGTTATGAAGTGCAGTGGCAATTGCATGGCTGTAATGAAGCTGCAGTTTGGGTGCAGAGGCTTAAAAAAGGGTTATCTTTTTCAGAGGAGCAAAACTGTGTGGTGGGAAGGAATTTACTGTGCTGTGCCGTCTTCACACCTTCAGGACAGGAAATGTGCAGTCTCAAAAGTATCAAGGCTGTGTGAAAAAAAAAAAAGTGGAACCTAAAGTTACATGACCTTCAGAAAACTCTGTACGTTTTCTTCATTTGCATAGTAGATGTAGCAGACTTTCACCACAGCTATTCTTAGCCTACTGCTTTCTGGTTTTAGTTGCATTTGCTTTGAGTGTCAAATGAGACAGTCGGTTCAGTGTGAGAAGGGGTGCATTTTCCTGTATTCACCTTGGGCACCGACCAGCGGCACTGCCAGGATTCATATGTAAGTATTCCATATAACCTTATGATTAAAATCAGGCCTAATGTAAGGACAGTCTTGGTATCTGACAGTCAGCACAGGCAACCGGAGGAAATGAAGGTGATCAGGCTGTGAATGTTACTACCCAATTTGCATCTGCTTTGAGGTACTTGAGGTGAGTTCCTCTTTTCCCATAGGCAGTGTAAGGTAAATGTGCCTGTAAACCGCTTGTCTCTGCAGTCTGTCCGTTCATTTTCCGGTGTTTCTGACAAGAGTCATCGGTTGCCTGGAAAGCACCGTAGCCCTAAAACCATCTTCGGTTTGCGGTTGGTGGAAGTGGTGTAGGGAGTGTGTGTGTGTGTGTGTGCGCGGGTGAGTAAGGGGTTAAAGGTGGAAGGGGCTGAGGCATTATGCAAGCCGTTAAGTAAAAAGGAAGTGCATTACAAAATGCTGAGCTCAGTAGTCTGGCTCTTGGCCAGGCCTTTGCTTTCTTCACTACAGCTGAGAGCTTTGTAAGCTTCCCACCAGTGGGTTTGTCTGAACTGTTGAGGAATGCTGCCGCCGCCGCCAGCTGACGTCAGGCCGGGCGGTTCAGCTGAGGGCCAGGCGCTGGGGGCGGGGCGGGGCGCAGGCTCCTCCGCCCGCCGAGAGCATACCGACCTCACCGCCTTCAGCGGGCATCTCCCCGCGCTCCCTTCCGCCGGCCTTTTGCGGCCTTTTTGCCCTCCTTAGTCTTGCTCAGGCAGACCAGGGCCTGTGACATAAAGGTAACATTGCGTTGAACTGAAAAATACAATGAGTGCGTGTCCCCCAAGGGCTATGTTTATATTTAACTTTCAGTGCTGCACATGACCGAGTGAAGCATAAAAAAAAATAGTTTTTAGGTTTCAAGGCATCACGACTGGAGAATTTTGGGAGGCGGTATGTGTCACACAGCATTGCCTTGTCAGCCAACAGATGCAGCCACAGTGCCGTCGCATAACCGTTTTTCTTAAAATAGAGGAAAACTTACACAGAAAAGTGTTTGCAAGGTAGCAAGGTGTTAAGCTTTCAGTTAAAAATAAATAACATTAGCCTGTCTCTATATTTGATTGCCTTCTGGGTGATTATGTGGAGCTCTGTATCTGGGTTTGTTGTGAATCGAAGGTTCTGGAGTACTATTAAACAAATACCAAAAATTACCATATCTGGAAAATACACAGGCTGTGCAAGAGTGGCAGTATGATTTACTATCAGCCATACAGGCAGTATAGGCAAATGGGGCATTACTTAACGTAATGCTTAGAGGTGTTTCCTTTTTTTTTTCTTTTTTTTTTTTTTTCCCTGTGTTTGCTTGTTTTGTTACTTGATTGTAGAGAGTTCTGGGCTGCCTGGATACTTGCTAAGCAGGTCGAGGCAGCTTCTTTGAAGCTGCTCCCTTGGCTTTTTTAATTAATTTTTTTTGCAGGGACTACCTTTTCTTCTATACTGTGCTGTTTACTTCTAATCTTCACTAGTAAACCAGAAAAACTTATGGAGTAGTGTTTTATTACAGGTCTATGGTCAGTGTGTACTTGTCATTTTTTGTGAAACAGTCTAATCCTGTTGTAAATTTGAGATACAGTTTGCAGGACTCTGAAGTTAGCTGTTGCACCATGTATTATATTTTAATAATCATTCTGTGAAGGAGAAAGGAGATACAAAAATCAAACAAACAACAAAAGAAGCCGCAAACCCCTCAAGAGAAGCCCATTTCTTTTTGCTCTTCTGCTTCTATCTGGTCAATGGTATTGTCTGTGTAAGTGCCATTAAGTTACCTGTTTCTAATAAAAGATGCATAAGAGAATAGGCTGGAGATAACAACAGATTTTGAAACTTTCAAAAAACTTGTTTGTACAAGACAGATCTAGTTCATTATATTGCTTGTTTGATGATATTGGAGCCAACTCTTAAGTGTAACCAAACGTGACCAGTATGTCAGTATAGAAAACACTTAAATTTTTTTCAGGATGTAACCAAGAGTCAGCAGAATTGAGTTTCTTTTGTACTGCAGAGGTTCATCATGACTCTCTGTGAGTCACTCTGCTTGTGTGTGTTGGTTTCTCCATTGTCCTTTTCCTGTCTTGTCTGTTGAAGACTATTACTAGATTTTATGATGACTGCTGGACAGCGCATACCACAGCACTGCCTCAAGTTCTGCCTTGGACATCTAGGCAGTAGTAATACAGCAGTGTGACTATAAGAAGGCCTCTGTGTTGCCTCTGTGAATCAGACTAGTTTTAAATCTCTCATTCCAGAGCGCACAATCTGGGATTTTTCTCTTGAGCTATAAAGTGACTAAGTCTAGTTAAGTGCAGCACATGCTATATAAAACAAAAGTTTGGAACTTTCAAGCTTCTTAAATACTGCTCTGTATTGAGTAGCAATTGCATATATTGGGTTTGAACCATGAGAATCATTAAAAAGTTCTGTGTTTCTGCAAAGAATAGGCACTACACAAAGCTTACCATATCACTTGCTTCTGAAATTCACTGTACGAGGTTTAAGTCAGCATGTGAACGTGGATTAAACTTCAGGATTGTGAACTTTACTATGACATCTATGTAAGTGTGCATTTGCAATTTATTTTTAAAAGAAATCTTATGGATTAACATGTCAGAAGCAATTGTGGTTGTGTAGTTGGTTTTCATTGGTGTTATAATAGGTAGCATTCCTTGTATTTGCTGTTTCACTTTTCTTTTTCAGAGCCTGTTTTTTCAAGGTGTGGTGCTTCTTGCTCTTGTATCTTAAAAGTCACTCATTATCATGATTCAATGGAAGAAACTTAGAAGCTGTTTAAAGAGAAAGGCTCTGCCCCTATAACCTGAAGGAAAATGTACCCAGAAATGTATCCACTGGAGCGTATCATATAATGTAATTTTGACAAAACCAGATACAGAGCAGTGCTGAAGAAACATTACCCAAATGGCACATATTTTTTTTCCCCCTTTGTAGAATACTGGCTTTGGTCTGGTCTTATATGGGTCTTGTCCATCTGTACTAATGCACTATGAGCAATTCAGTGCAATGTTAGTGTAAGTGTGTGGGAACAAAATACCAAAATGCTTCAGAAAAGCTAAAGCAATGTAGTAGCAGCAGCTCCTTTGCAGTTATGTGTGGTGTCCTGTTGTTAATGGGCAGAGAGAAAATAGTTAGAGATCTAAGAAATTCCACGTGTATAGTAGCTCCTTTTCCTGGGTAAAATGCTTCTATCCCTGACAGATTATGAAGTACCATATTTTTTTTCAGTGTCAGTTATTTGGGCAAAGATAGTTTTAGTAAGTATAGAAATTTTAAACACAGCACATGCTTGCTTCACTTCTTTTCTGAAGGTCTTAACTAAAAAGCAACTTCACATAAAGCTTCTGCAGAAACTACTTTAGAAAAGGATGTGATCGACACCACTTTTTCTTCCTCTCCTTTTCCTTACTGGGTCTGTCTTTTGGGATTGCTCATCTGGTGAACTCCTGCAGCCAGAGAGCTAAAACCAGAGCACTCCCACGGCTGGTGTATAAATTAGAAACAACAAATTAGGCAGCTGTTTGATTAGATAACAGAGTAACAACAGAACTAGCTCCCTGCATATTGCCAGTCGGCAAAACTGAAGTGTTTTTAAAAGCAGCAAAAGGCATTTCTAGTGATGGGGTAGAAGGGGTGAGACTTGGGCTTTGTACACGCCAGTGACTCAAGAACAGTCTGAAAGCCTTCTACTGAAGCAGCTTGGCTTCAGTAACTGAGGGTATCTAGGGTTAGATGCCATGCGCTCAGCTGTGATGTCGTGAAAAGGGTCTGAGCAGAAGTAGGGTCATCTCGGGTTAACTCTGTACTGTCAGATGTGATGATCTCTGGCAGATAAAGGTTGTGAGCAGAGCAGGCAAGGCACAAAAGCAACATACAGAGGGAAGTAAGTGGATGACAAAGCTGGGTTATGGAACAAAGGATCAGAAATGATGCTACGAGGGGATGGTGTCTGGCAGTGGAATGGTAGTGGTGGTCCTCCTGTTGTGACTCTTGGACAGAGGTCAGGTATGTGAGTCTGATGTGGATACCTGTGCTTGGAGCCTGTGATGAGAAGAGGCTGATATCTGGAATTAGTGGCTAAAATAAACTGCTTTGCTTCACATGAGGAGGACAGACCTAGACTGGAGATAAGGAAGAAATTCTTTACAGGGAGAGTGAAGAGACAGTGCAACAGGTTGCCCATGGAGGTTGTGAATTAATATTTAGCAATGTCTAAAGGTTTATCAAACATCTCTCTTCCCCTCTGCCCCTTTTTAAATGTGTCATGACACAGAAATATCTTTGTTTTGCAGTTACTTCTTAGTTTTCATGATGTAGAAATGAAAGTGACCCTCTAGCTGTAAAAGGGCAGAGTGTTTTTCTGGAAGGGGTTTTCGCTGGTTTTGTTGGTGTGTTTTTTCCTCCCTTCTCCCATCTGGTATGGTGAACCGGGAGAAGGAAAATCTTGCCTGATGCTTGACTTGATGAGATTTGGACATGATAGGGGTGACAAATTATCAATCTTTCTGTCCCATCCCAATACTGCAGGAGTCTCAGCTGAGCAGTAGTGAGGAGGAGCTGAATGTTAATATCTCTAGGAGCTCCACACCAAGTGTAGTGTGTGTCTCAGAGCTGTTCTGCAGAATATAAAGTTGACTGCAGGTGGCTGATTTGACCTTCATGAGTAACTTAAATTTTTCTCTTAATGCTACAGTAAAATAACTGTATCCACAGGGGACTGTGTCTTAAGGTGTGAATGAAGGCTTTTGTTAAACTTCTTTAATGTTTCTCGGTGCCTGTAGAAAGCTTCTTGTTGACTCCTAACTCTTGTGTCTTGAACCTTTATTTGAATCTTGTGTAATTTTAATTTGAATTGTGATTTGGATATATATATATATATATAATCTTTAATGGAAATTTTATATTGATTTCATTGTTTTCTGCTCTTTTACCTTATTCTGTAAAATGTAATCTTCATTTTATTAACTTCAGGATGCAATTGCCATAGCATATTTTGCTGAATTCATTTTTTGTCTGCATGCTAAAAGTAGGACATCAGTTGGAGTGATTTGGATGTTGCTTTCCCTCACTAGTAGGAGGCCTAGAATTAGCAGGTGTTTCATAATTAGTTAGAATTTGGTTAAAGATATTTTGTGTTCTTTGCTAACTGCTTATGATGGCTCAAGTGTGGATGATGGGTTTCTACAAAAAATGGTATAACTTTGTTACAGCCTTGAAGTGTTAGAGCTCTTTTGTACCAGCTGGCAACACAGCGTGGTACTTAAGTCACAGAGATACTGTAATTGCTAGAACATCATCTGGGTTTCACCAGTGTTTTGAGATTTGCTTTATCTACAGGAGCAGACTGGAAGAGTACAAGCTTGGTTTTGGCCAGCTTCATTAAATTTTGGAAACTTTGGAGAATATTTCAAAGCATGCTCTTTGAAGTGACAGTTGTATCACAAATCCTTATAATTTCCATGTTGTTGTAAACTGACTGAAATTAAAAATAATGTGGAAATGGATTCAGAAGTTTTGACAGAGTGATCCTGCCTGTCTGGAACTACATGGTGTTTTTAATAGGTTTTTGTTAAAAACCTAGTGACCTCAAAATCGATGTGTGAGTATAGTATCTAGCTTTTCATTCATATTAATGATACACACTAGAATAATAATTCCTTTGTATTCAGAAGTAACTTCTGTGGGTAACTGTGAACTAATACTTGTTCTGTGGATTGATGTTTCAACAAATAATTACAGGAAAGTGACAAAGCTTTTTTGTATACAGATTTATACATGGTTTTTATTTTTTGCTCATGATTCTTTTCCTGGTTTTGACATAACACAGTGAGATACTTCTCACATCAACAGATAGAAATGTTAAGAGACTTTTGACTTCACTTCTCTGTGTAAGGATCTGTTGTCTGAAATTCTGGTGCCTTTGAAACAATAGCTTTTTTGTACTGCCAATTTAGAGTCATGTTTACTATGAATTAGTGCCTAGCAACATCTAGACAGTGCTTCTGCTGCTACAGACTCCTCTTAACACAAATTGTATATTATTTAGTTGATTTGTAGTTGAGCAGTGTCTAAGATACAATGAAAAAGTGAATTGTTACCTTTGGTAATAGATACCAGAGTTGCTGGGAATGCAGAGTTTGAAATGGTTCTGATGGAAGAGGATAAAGGAAGTTCTTTTTGGCTGAAAGTTTTGGTCAATTCTTAGAAGTTTTTATGGTGAATGTGGAATGTTCTCTGTAAGTACAAAATTCTGTTTGAATGGACATTAGAAAAGTCAGTCCCCACTGAATTCTGGGTGATTCTTTTTGGAAGTGGGGACATTTCCCAGGGAGATTGCCAGTATAAACATCTTGAGTGTATGCTATCTTCGACTCCTTCCACTGCCCCACCCTTTTCAAACAACTTAGTTAGCTCTGGCTTTAACAGCTGCTGGCACCTAGGCTGCTGGGGTTGAGCTAGTGGTGCTTTTGGTTGGAAGCTACTATCTAAAATTAGACTATCTTTAGCCAGCAAGAACTGCATTGTCAACAAGGAGCATCTGGAACTTGTCTTCCTGCTTCCTTTTGCTGGGAGGAGGAAACATGCAACACAGCTGAATAGATTTCAGAAGTCTGGAGACAAAAAATAAAAAAGGAAAAAACTGTGAGCTTTTGTTTAATCTGTACCGGTTTGTAATAATTTGAGTTCAGCTTGATTGTTTTTGAAGAATATTTGTGGATTTGTGAATGTTTTGTAAGCTTGTAATGTTTTCATAGGAGTAAAGTTCTTAATCTAGTTAATGATATTTGTCAAGAGCTAATGAATACTGCAGGTAATTTCAGAATGGGAATGGAAGGCCTAGCACTAGAGAACCTGATTCCAAATACTTATGGTTATCTAGTTTAGAAGCACATAAGCATTGTTTATTTCTTTCAAAAATCTCAACACTTGTACATTTGTATTTGTTATGAGTAGAGACATAGTTTATTAAAATCAAGACTAGCAAGAGGAGAGCAGTATTGTGTTAACAACTACAGGTCAGTGCAGAGAATGCTTGTAGGCTATTGCCATTCATGGAGAATTCATGTTGTGAGCATTGGAGCTTCTTGATGTGGAGAGGAGGGAAAAATTTGTATATTAAATGCCGAAAAGTACCTATTTAGAAATGAAACTATTTTTATTTGACACCATTTCAACTACTTGCTTAATTTATAAGGCTTAATAAAGATCTAGTCATCTCGTAGTGACATGGACATAAAATGAATGCCTAGCTTACCTGAGGAAGAGGCTTTTTTTCCTCTTCAGGTCTATGTCCTTTTGTTGTTTTGTTGGGGTTTTTTTGTTGGTGGTTGGTTTGTTGGGTTTTTTCCTTCCACTTTTTAAAAGAAAAATAATCATTAGCAACTCAGAGAGCAGAAGAAATACCCATTTTAAAATCCATGTCCTTAAATGTTAATTTGATGCTTTGAGGCATAAATGACCTTTCTAACCAGCCCAAACTTGTCAGACAAAAGCACTATAGAAGCAGGCTGCCTTGTCCTAATACAAAAGGCTGCTTTTCAGGGAGAATTCCAAAACAATTCTGCCTCCTTTTTCTCAACAACATGAAATAAAATTTTGGCCTGTGCTACGTTGGAGTTTTGATGTGTATACATCATTGGAGTGATGGTGATAGAATCTTGCAACCTATTCAAATTCAACCCTAGACTTGTGCTTTCATCCACAGTTACCCTACCTGGTATTCTTAGCACTGAAAAAGGAGCTAGGTGCAGGTCGAAAGCTAAAGCTAGGATTAAAAGGGGGTTTCTTCTTGTCACAAAACTAAAGGTAGAGGGCATAAAACCAGCATCATTTTTTGAAACCTTTTCAAAAGGTTTTTTGTCTACACCTTGGAGGTCAGATACAAGAACTGAATAAATCCTACAGATTTCATTGAGAGTGAAACTGTAGGTAAGTATACAATCTACAAAAAGGAAAAAAACACTTAATGCATCACTGCTGAATCTGTCATTATCAGATTTACCAGGTAAAAGAAACACCTCAAAGGTCAGGATGGAAGATAAGGACAATCTAAAAAAATACTGTCTTTATACAAGGTAACACATTCTTCCTAATATTTTCATAAAAGAGGTTAAACTGAATTTGGTATTTCAATACCATTCTTCCCTGGCTGCTATGCTTTTAGCATCTGAAGCTGATCTCTGGAAAGACTGACATGCATTCTGAAATAAGCACCACAGTGGTAAACTTTCTCTGTGATACAAGTAGTGTTAGAGTAGTAACCTGATTTGCAATTCTTGTACTTTGTCTACTTGAAAACACTTCAAGTCAGCTCAGATTAAAATTTAACTAGATGCTGGACTTACATCAGTCATGGTGAAAGAGAACACATAAATTTTTAGAGTGACTGGGGTTACCTGACTCTAAAAAGGGGAGAAATAAAAGTAGAATCATAGAATAGTTTAGGTTAGAAGGGACCTGAAAGATCATCTAGTTCCAGTGCCTTCCACTGTAACAGGTTGCTCAAGGCCTCATCCAACCTAGCTTTGAATGTGTCCAGGGAGGGAGCACTCTCGGTCTCCCTGGGCAGCCTCTTCTGGTGTTTCACCACTCTCACTCTAGAGAACTTTCTCCTAACATCCCATTTAAATCTCCCCTCTGCCAGTTTGAACTCATTACCCCCAATCCTGTCATTACAAGACTTTGAATAGTCCCTCCCCAACCTTCTTGTTGGCCCCCTTCAGATACTGGAAGGCCACTACAAGGTCTCTTCGAAGCCTTCTCTTCTCCAGGATGAAGAGCCCCAACTCTTGTAGCCTGTCCTCATAGCAAAGGTGCTCCAGCCCTCTGATCATCTTTGTGGCCCTTCTCTGCACTTGCTGCAACGGTTCAATGTCCTTCTTGTTTTGGGGCCTCCAGAACTGCACACAGTACTCCAGGTGGGGTCTGATGAGAGCAGAGTAAAAGGGGAGAATCCCATCCCTTGCCCTGCTGGCAACGCTGCTCTTGGTGCAACCCAGGACATAGTTGCTGTCTGGGATGCACGTGCACACTGCAGGCGCATTTGAGCTTTTCATCTACCCAGACCCTCAGGTCCTTTTCCTCAGGGCTGCTCTCCAGCCATTCACCACCCAGCCTGTATTTGTGCTTGGGATTGTGCCACCCCAGGTGCAGGACCTTACACTTGGCCTTGCTGAATGCCATGAGGTTGGCCTGGGCCCACCTGTCTAGGTCCCTCTGGATGGATCCGTGCCCTCTAGCAAGTCGACTGTGCCACACAGCTTTATGTCATGTGCGAAGGGTGCACTTGATTCCTCTATCCATATTGCTGACAAAGATGTTAGGCAGCACTGGTCCCAGTGCTGACCCCTGAGGGATGCCACTTGTCATTGGTCTCCAGGTGGACATTGTGCCGTTGATCATCACTTTCTGCATGCAGCCATCCAGCCAATTCCTTATCCAGTGAGTTGTCCACCCATCAAGTGGACAGTTTGGATCAAGTGATCCAATTCGGTGATCAGGATGTCATGTGGGACAGTCAAATTCCTTACTCAGGTCCAGGTAGATGACATCAGTTGCTCTTTCCTTATCTACTGTTGCTGTGACTTCATCGTAAAAAGCCAACAAATTTGTCAGGCATAATCTGCCCTTGGTGAAGCTGTGCTGTTTACCACCAATCATGTTGTCTTTCTTTTCCATTTGCCTTAGCAGAGCCTTGAGGAGGATCTGCCCCATGATTGTTCCAGGCATAGATTTGAGACTGACTGCTCTGCAGTTTGTGGGGTCTTCTTGCAGATGGGTATTATATTTGCCCTTTTCCAGTCAGCAAGAACTTCACCAGTCTACCATGACCTTTCAAATATGATGGACACTGGTTTAGCAACTTCATCAGTTCCCTCAGGACCCGTGGGTGGATCTCGCCAGGCCCCATGAACTTGTGCATGTTCACATTCCTTAGGCACTCAACAACCATGATCAGTTACAGTGGGTGGATCTTCCTTCTCCCATCCTTACTTTTGCCCTCTGAGACTTGGACATTGTGGTTGGAGCCCTTACCATTGAAGACTGAGGCACGGAAGTCATTGAGCACCTCAGCCTTATCCATATTCTTTGTCACCAGCTCTCCATTTCTCTTCTGGAAGGGTCCCATATTCTCCCTAGTCCTCTTTTTCTCACTGATACACTTGAAGAAATTATTCTTTTTCCGTTTAATGTCCCTAGCCAGATTTAACTCTATCTGTGCTTTAGCATTCCTAACCTGATCTCTGGTTGCACGAACAATTTCTTTGTTTGTCCCAGGTTACCTGTCCTTGCTTCCACTCTCTGTAGGCTTTCTTCTTGCATCTGTGTCCAGGAGTTCTCTATTCATCTATGCAGGCCTCCTTGCGTTCTTGCCTGCCTTACTTTTTTTTTTTTGGTATGCATTGCTCCTGGGCCTGGAGGAAGTTATCCTTGAGTATTGACCAGTTTTCTTGGGCACCTCTTCCTTCCAAGTTTTTTTCCCATGGCACCCTGCCAAGCAGATCTCTGAAGAAGTTGAGGTCTGCTCTTCTGAAGTCCAGAGCAGTGAGTTTGCTGTGCACCCTTCATGATGCCTTGAGGATCTTAAATGCTACCATTTCATGGTCACTGCATTCAATGCTACTCTTCAGCTTCACTCACCATCCCTTCCTTTTTGGTGAGGACTAGATCCAGCACAGCACCTTTTCTTGTAGGTTCCCCTACCTCTTATAGGAAGAAGTTACCATCAGTGCACTCCAGGAACGTCTTAAGTTTTTGGTGCTCTGCTGTGTTGTCCTTCCAACAGATGTCAGGGTGGTTAAGTCTCCCATGAGAATTAGGGCCTGTGAGTGTGAAGCTTCTTCTATTTGTTTGTAGATGGCCAATTTATTCCAAAAAATACCAAAATGTGAACAAATGGTAGGACACAAAATTCTGTCCTCTAGATGAGAACAAAGAGATCCTTCTTTTCTACAATAGTGTTTGCAAAATCAGGCTGCAGTGGTGTTCTGGCCTGTAAAGTGCTTTGTCAGTCTGCTGTCTTCATTCAGATTTAGGAACAAGCTGTGACTGTCACAAGAAATGCATATGCATCTACCAAATTCATACGGAGTTGCTAGTGAAAAAAACTTGGGCCAACAGCACATAGCTCAACAAATTGACATAAGTATGAACAAGTCTTGTTAATTATCCCATAGTTTGAGTTTTGAGATGATTCTGGTAATGGATCCAAATTGCTGTCAGAGTGTATTTTCTTTCACACACAAACATGTGCTTTTGCGTTTAATTGGTTACCACTGTTTCAATTCAAGTTGTACATATTTTAAGCAATTGCTGGATTCTTTGAATACTGAAATGGGTATCTAGGTGGAGCTTTGGGTGAGGTTTTTGAGCATAGCAGAATTTAAACACAAACTCCTCTCCTGTATTTACAGTATCACTGGCTTTTATCCAGCCAAGTTTTGTCAGCTCTGAGGCCACAGCCTTTATTTAAAAGATTGGAATTTCTTTATATGTTGTAAGTCTATAGTATGTCTAGATATGTTGTATGTCTATAGGATACCTACACAATAAGCTGCTGAAAATTCATCTTCTGCTGTTTGGCTATGAGTATGTTTTGTGCTACTATGACAACTTGGTCACAAAGAGCGTTGGGTTTGTGGTTTCCAGGCTTGATTAATATTATCTACTGTAATTAGGAATAGAACCCCCCCCACAGGCTGCCTTCCAATTTAAATATTCCCACTGCTCCTAAGACTTCCTCAGATTTCATTGTGCATTGTTTCAGATTAGTCATAATTGAAATACTTATTTTGTTTAGTACATCCTAGACACTGGGAAAAGTCCTTGGAATTTATCAGAGCTTGTTGCAGCCTCAGACAGCTTGGTTTTGGGGTCTCTCAGAGGTTAGTATGATTTGACAGGTTAGTAAGAATAACCTGAGATACTAGCTAACAGCATTTATATGTTATACTTTTAAAGTGACATTGTTTATCCAGAATAAAATTACAGATAGTACAAGCAAGACTTTTATCAAGAACTTATTTTGTTCTTCACGGTTTTCAGTCATTGTTACTTCTTTCTTGTGCCATTGTAGATGGGAAATTATTTGGTGAAGAACATTAAAGCACTGAAGTAAGCAAGAAAGTAAAACATAAAGCTGAATACAATAGTAACTGATTGGACAAAATACACTTATGAGTTCTCAGTTTTTAAAATATGAATTGTAACTTAGCCAAATGTCATTACTTTTCTCCCCCCCTCTCCC